>JAFBJQ010000293.1:188342-208423 GCA_016785345.1 Trinectes maculatus
AATGAATGAATGAATGAATGAGAAAGACTTAAAACAACTATTTTGCACCAGAGTTTTTTTTTTCCTGGATGAGGAAATACCGGATACTGTTATTAAGTTGGTTAATTAATTGATCAGGTTTCAACGTGACATCTTACCACTGTTAATAAACACATGGCGAACACAATCGCTCCAAGACAAACGGCCGTCATTCTGTACATTTTGTCAAATTGTTTATCTAATTGTTTATCTAATTGTTGATGTATTTGTTGATCTGTTTGTATAGTATGTAGTAATAGTGTGTAGTAAATTGTCCAGTTGGAGGAGGCTGCTCCTAGACGCTGCTTCTGATTAATGATGTGGACGCCGCGTCACGCGCACCCTTTTATACCGGCTGCGGGTCTGTGACGTCACCTCGCTGCAGGCCTCTGACCGAGTCCGCGGAGACTTTGAAACGGAAACACCCAAGTGTAATAACGTATAATGTACGTCATCAAACAGTTTGTTTAATGGACACTTAGCTATAAATGACTCACTCCAAATATGAATTACATTACATTGATCTTAAAATCATATTGAGTCCATGTAATGTCGTCAAATAAATGTTGGCATTAATTTACAATAATACTGAAAAAATATGTAAATTATTGCCTCGATATGATCAAAACGTTGTATCCATATATTATTAACATTTATTTCTCAACAAAAGTGTAAAGAAGGGAAATTAATTTGGAAAAACATCACACTGAGCTGTGGGCCAGATAGCCTGAATATGATTACTACTGTATATATGCATGTAATATGATGCAGGGAAAACACCGAGCTATATTCACTGATATGACTTTTCAAGTCTGATGGGAAGACATCGCCCCCCTATGGTGACAACCCATCATTACTGACCACATACTGTGTATCTTTTTTACATACACTGAAGACAAACACGAACTAACATTTTCAATCATCCCTCTAAACCAGGGGTGGCCAATACGTCGATCGCGATCGACCGGTAGATCGCTGCGGTAGTGTGGGTAGATCGCGTGCCAATTACAAAAAACATTCCCGACATCTAACGAGTGTCACCATGCACCTGCCCACATCTGGAAACGTAGCGTCATAGCTCGAGACGCGATGTCAGGAATGCGTTTGACAAACGGTTTAAATACTGGAGACATGGAGCTGAGATCCAGACCTCATGGAGAGTTTGACAACTTCCTCACAGAGGAACCACAACCACACAAACATGAGGACATGTGCCACCTCCTTCATTACTGCAATATTTGTTGCACACATTTTTCCAAATTCCATCCCACCATGACTGATGATCATATGGTAGTCTGCTTGTACCTGGCAACCAGTGCAGTGCAAGTCATCAGAAATGTATTGTGCCATAAAGGTTTTATGTAAACAGTATACACACACACACACACACACATAGCATATTTTACAGCAGGTAGATTGTTTTGACCTGGTTATTGTAAAAGTAGCTCACACGCTGAAAAAGTGTGGACACCCCTGATCTAAACTGTGGGCTCAGTCACTGTCATCATGTGTCTGTGGACAATAATACAAGATACAGACATCATGTGCCACCTCCTTCATTACTGCATTATTTGTTGCACACATTTTTCCAAATTCCATCCCACCATGACTGATGATCATATGGCAGTCTGCTTGTACCTGGCAACCAGTGCAGTGCAAGTCATCAGAAATGTATTGTGCCATAAAGGTTTTATGTAAACAGTATACACACACACATAGCATATTTTACAGCAGGTAGATTGTTTTGACCTGGTTATTGTAAAAGTAGCTCACACGCTGAAAAAGTGTGGACACCCCTGATCTAAACTGTGGGCTCAGTCACTGTCATCATGTGTCTGTGGACAATAATACAAGATACAGACATGGCCTCTTACCACTGTTGATAAACATATGGCAAACACAACCCCTCCAAGAAAAACGGTCACACAACCTTGCACAATCTTGTGCTTGTGTATATGTGTGATTGAAGATGTCCGAAATGTTTAAACCAACCAACTATCCAGATCATTCTAATGGAGATCCAGTATTTACAGGTAAGATGAACCCTTCTAGCAAAAAGTAGACAAAATGAGAATCGAAGAAACAATCAGAGTCATCACTTTTCATTATTTATTGTACATGTTTATTCCATTGTCTTATACCCAAACTGATAAACAGTACACTTCCATTGATACCAAGTATAAACTATAAAGGGGGAATATAAATCTAACACCGGCCCTTCCCATAAGTTAATACATAAAGCCCAAAAATACAACCCAATATATATATATCATCTAACTTCCCAATTGTATGTGCCAAATTCCGGTTTAACCATAGAAACCACTGTGCTATATATTATTGACTGCCAGTGGATTTGAAGCCATAGAGAAAGCTTCTGTAAACTCAGGTGGTCCACGTTTCAATCGAGACATGTGACACGACAAGCGCAGCCCTGAGCATCTCCAAAACGTGGTAGCGTGACAATGGAAACGCGAGCCAAAAGGGATGCTGTGTGTACCGCCCTTCCTTTTGATTCCTTGCATGGGGCCGGAAGTGGCGGTGGCTTATTCATGGTCCCCAGATGAAAGTTGACCCCCCCTTTAATTGAAAGACATGTCTTGGATTACATATTTGCATTATTATTTAAAGGTGATGAAGTGTGATGAGGAGTCCGTCCTTATCCGCGTGGTCTCTGTGAGGGAAAAGCAAAGCTGGATGGTGGGTAGGATGACAGGGGCGCGAGGTGAGGAGGGGGGCCGAGGCACAGCGGAAGAGGCCGTGGTCTGAGCTTCAGCAGAAGCGATGCAGGATAGAAGCTGCCATGATGACTGGGACCAGGAAGGAGAAGAAACCTGGGTGCAGTGAGTTGTCAGCTCCACTGGTGGTGGTGTTGGTTGTGGTGGGCTTGGTTGTGGCGGTTTGAGACACCACCTGTTGAGGGAAGAAAATGAATGAATGAATGAATGAATGAATGAGAAAGACTTAAAACAACTATTTTGCACCAGAGTTTTTTTTTCCTGGATGAGGAAATACCGGATACTGTTATTAAGTTGGTTAATTAATTGATCAGGTTTCAACGTGGCATCTTACCACTGTTAATAAACACATGGCGAACACAATCGCTCCAAGATAAACGGCCGTCATTCTGTACATTTTGTCGAATTGTTTATCTAATTGTTGATGTATTTGTTGATCTGTTTGTTGATCTGTTTGTATAGTATGTAGTAATAGTGTGTAGTAAATTGTCCAGTTGGAGGAGGCTGCTCGTAGACGCTGCTTCTGATTAATGATGTGGACGCCGCGTCACGCGCACCCTTTTATACCGGCTGCGGGTCTGTGACGTCACCTCGCTGCAGGACTCTGACCGAGTCCGCGGAGACTTTGACGGAAACACACAAGTGCAATAACGTATAATGTACGTCATCAAACAGTTTGTTTAATGGACACTTATGACTCACTCCAAATATGAATTACACTACATTGATCTTAAAATCATATTGAGTCCATGTACTGTCGTCAAATAAATGTTGGCATTAATTTACAATAATACTGAAAAAATATGTAAATGATTGCCTCGATATGATCAAAACGTTGTATCCATATATTATTAACATTTATTTCTCAACAAAAGTGTAAAGAAGGGAAAATAATTTGAACAACATCACACTGAGCTGTGGGCCAGATAGCCTGAATATGATTACTACTGTATATATGCATGTAATATGATGCAGGGAAAACACCGAACTATATTCACTGATATGACTTTTCAAGTCTGATGGGAAGACATCGCCCCCCTATGGTGACAACCCATCATTGCTGACCACAGAGGGGATCATACTGTGTGTCTCTTTTCCATACACTGAAGACAAACACGAACTAACATTTTCAATCATCCCTCTAAACTGTGGGCTCAGTCACTGTCATCATGTGTCTGTGGACAATAATACAAGATACAGACATGGCCTCTTACCACTGTTGATAAACATATGGCGAACACAACCCCTCCAAGAAAAACGGTCACACAATCTTGATTGTTACACAATCTTATTGTTGTACATGTGTGATTCAAGATGTCCGAGATGTTTAAACCAACCAACTATCCAGATCATTCTAATGGAGATCCAGTATTTACAGGTAAGATGAACCCTTCTAGCAAAAAGTAGACAAAATGAGAATCAATTAGAGTCGTCACTTTTCATTATTTATTGTACATGTTTATTCCATTGTCTTATACCCAAACTGATACAGTACACTTCCATTTATACCAACTATAAACTATAAGGAGGGAATATAAATGGGAATATAAATCTAACACCGACCCTTCCCATAAGTTAATACATAAAGCCCAAAGATACAACCCAATATATATATATCATCTAACTTCCCAATTGTATGTGCCAAGTTCCGGTTTAACCATAGAAACCACTGTGCTATATATATATTATTGACTGCCAGTGGATTTGAAGCCATAGAGAAAGCTTCTGTAAACTCAGGTGGTCCACGTTTCAATCGAGACATGTGACACGACAAGCGCAGCCCTGAGCATCTCCACAACGTGGTAGCGTGACAATGGAAACGCGAGCCAAAAGGGATGCTGTGTGTACCGCCGTTCCTTTTGATTCCTTGCAAGTGGCCGGAAGTGGCGGTGGCTTATTCATGGTCCCCAGATGAAAGTTGACCCCCCCTTAATTGAAAGACATGTCTTGGATTACATATTTGCATTATTATTTAAAGGTGATGAAGAGCGATGAGGAGTCCGTCCTTATCCGCGTGGTCTCTGTGAGGGAAAAGCAAAGCTGGATGGTGGGTAGAATGACAGGAGCGCGAGGTGAGGAGGGGGGGCGAGGCAAAGCGGAAGAGGCCGTGGGGTCTGAGCTTCAGCAGAAGCGATGCAGGATAGAAGCTGCCATGATGACTGGGACCAGGAAGGAGAAGAAACCTGGGTGCAGTGAGTTGTCAGCTCCACTGGTGGTGGTGTTGGTTGTGGGCTTGGAGGTTTGAGACACCACCTGTTGTGCGAAGAAAATGAATGAATGAATGAATGAGAAAGACTTAAAACATCATCAACTATTTTACACCAGAGCTTTTTTTTCCTGGATGAGGAAATACCGGATACTGTTATTAAGGTGGTTAATTAATTGATCAGGTTTCAACGTGGCAACTTACCACTGTTAATAAACACATGGCGAACACAATCGCTCCAAGATAAACGGCCGTCATTCTGTACATTTTGTCAAATTGTTTATCAAATTGTTGATGTATTTGTTGATCTGTTTGTATAGTATGTAGTAATAGTGTATAGTAAATTGTCCAGATGGAGGAGGCTGCTCGTAGACGCTGCTTCTGATTAATGATGTGGACGCCGCGTCACGCGCACCCTTTTATACCGGCTGCGGGTCTGTGACGTCACCTCGCTGCAGGCCTCTGACCGAGTCCGCGGAGACTTTGAAACGGAAACACACAAGTGTAATAACGTATAATGTACGTCATCAAACAGTTTGTTTAATGGCCACTTAGCTATAAATGATTCACTCCAAATATGAATTACTTTACATTGATCTTAAAATCATATTGAGTCCATGTACTGTCGTCAAATAAATGTTGGCATTAATTTACAATAGTACCGAAAAAAATATGTAAATTATTGCCTCGATATGATCAAAACGTTGTATCCATATATTATTAACATTTATTTCTCAGCAAAAGTGTAACAAAGGGAAATTAATTTGAAAAACATCACACTGAGCTGTGGGCCAGATAGCCTGAATATGATTACTACTGTATATATGCATGTAATATGATGCAGGGAAAACACCGAGCTATATTCACTGCTATGACTTTTCAAGTCTGATGGGAAGACATCGCCCCCCTATGGTGACAACCCATCATTGCTGACCACAGAGGGGATCATACTGTGTATCCCTTTCCCATACACTGAAGACAAACACTAACTAACATTTTCAATCATCCCTCTAAACTGTGGGCTCAGTCACTGTCATCATGTGTCTGTGGACAATAATACAAGATACACAACATTTTTATAATTCAGTCCAGATGTGGGAAAATTGAAACCTTAGACATATAAATACTTTCTCGAGTCCCCTGTCATTGGTGTCGGTGGATTTCTGAGGGAATAGTGAGACAGTCTTATCCTTGGTTTCACCATCCAGAGGAACCCAAAGGGACAGCGCTCCCTGCAGAGGCACCAGATGTGAGCGGTTATGGAGAGCCGGAGAGAGGGGCTGTAAAGAGCAGTGTGTTTTACTATAATTTGTTAATTTTGCATTTGTAAGCACTGCACATATTTACACATGTTTAGTTTATTGCAACGATACATTTTCCCGTTTGGCATGTAAACAAAACAAAAAAATGCAGAAGAGACTTTATTTGAAATCGTACTTGTATTTTGAAATTAAAAAAGACGGAAGTTGACGCGAGGCTGCGCATGCGCGTTCTCACTAGGGCCTTTGATGGCCGAAGGCGGAAGTGAGCCAGCGCGAACCGCAGCCAGCTCCGTGTATCGGAGGAAAACTTTGTCCATCTCTAAACATCTTTAAGGAAAGGATGTCCATGTTGTACCGTGCCTGAAAGATTTAGCACCTCAGTGAAAGAGAGATCAAGGTATGAATGTGCAGTTTATCTTGTTGTTTATTATTTTCGTTGGAAGTAGATGTACGGTTTTAAGGCGATTTTGTTTACATATTGTGCACTGTACATATGATGGAAATCTAATACTGAAAGCAAGCTGTTTGGAGCTGGTTTGTTGTTTTTGTTTTGTTTTGTTTGACAAAGATATTATTGTTAGGTACATTGAATTAATATTTATTGTATGTTCCTCAGCTCTTACGGTGTGAAATGGATTTTAATAAATTCATGAAACATCAGTCAAGGAGTATGACCATCGTCTTCCTGGGGATGCTACAGGGGCCTTTTGTGAGGCATCAGATAAGCCCTGTTCCCAAAGCCTGCTCGGATCGGGTATCAGCTGTGGGTCTACGAGGGGGCGAAACCCAAGCCCAGAGCTCTGGATCGGGTTTCTGTTTACATGAGCGTGGTCCCTGGATTCCTCCAACCAGAGAGGACCGAGGACGGCTGGAGACAGGCAGGGGAGAGAGACTCTGAGACTGTCCCCCCCTCCTGTCCCGGCTGTGTGTCTGTCTACCTGTCTGTCTACACCAGGTTAGAGGAACAAGTGAAAGTCCTACAAGAGAGTGAGAGAGAGTGAAATGAATGGAATTGACATGACCTTCTTGACCTTTATAAGAGCAGCGGGAGCAATAACCTGATGTTAGTGAGAATCGGGGGATTTAATAGAATCAGAGTAAAAGTGGTAGATGAATTTAAAAAAAAAAAAGCTGTGTGTTTAAGGTCGTGCAATCGACTTGATGGTCTCCATCTTTTCCACCACCAGCCGAGAAACACGACACTGTAACAAACCCTCTGGCCTTTCGCATCAGGAATAGCCCCCGGGACAAATGTTTACGTTTCAAGCTCATATGTCCTCCCTGTGTGAATGTGAATCCTGTCCATTTAGCATGTGGGACCTTGACTCAAGGGACAAATGTGGACATTTCAGGTGTTTCTTTTGCACACACACACACACACACACACACACACACACACGCACACACACACTTGCAGTGATCAAACAGTTGCCATTTGAGAAAGCCCCAAACATTCTGCCATGGTATCACTTAACTCACCGTGCTCTTTTCATCTCTTTATTTTAAGACGAGCGTATAGTAGACAGACAGTGTTTGCACTGTGTCCCCTCAGATAAAACACAGTCTTTGCATTCCTTGTGAAATGTATCTGTTGAGATTTGGGAGGGGTGGGCGCCAGGTTTTGGGTTACACCAAATCTGAGGGCCCTCCCTTCCCCATCCGGGGTAGACAGCGTCAAGCTGCACAGAGGCAGCAGGACTCAGGTCGCTTTACCTTTCATAATAAAATCAGGGACCATGGAAGCGTTTTTCTTCTCAGTTTTATTTCAAACTCCTATATGAAAGCATTAATCCATTAAAAGCTTTTTATTTGATCCTCAACCAACATTTTTTTTGTTTGAGAATTCAATTGTTTTATTTGTCTCCGTGAGCAGATTCCCATTTGTCCATTAAGGCTATTCCGGTAATGGAGTTTAATCATAATGGAGAACACGTGAACCTGATTTTACAGGTTTTTTGTTGACATCATCATCTGGCACGTTGTCTATCACCATATAGCTCTGTATAGTTATATATGACTTACACAATCTCATTGTGGCATGGACCTGCATCCATTTTAGATATTCTTGCTGCATATACTCTTACTGTTCATGTTTATTTATTATTTATTAATAATAAATATTAAATAATAAAGTGCCTGTAATATTATTTCATGCATATTACAACTGGTGACATTTATCTAATCTAATCTAATCTAATCTAATCTAATCTAATCTAATCTAATCTAATGGGGCTCACTGGGGGTTTCTTTTGAAATTGCTGACCGGAAGTTGTATGTTGGGTCCCGGTAGGAGCTTGACGGCGGCGCAGAGGGGAGAGTGGGGACTGTGAGGCGGCGGAGCCTCCTGCCTGGAGCGCACGCATGTTCAGTGGACTCGAATGGTGCGAAGCCCCAGATGAAGAACTCCGACGTCCGGGAATGACAGCCGCTGTCACGGGGAGTGACAGCCTCCACCCCGCGCCGCTCCGCCGCAACTAGGCTACTTCTACTCCTGACAGCCCCCGCTGATCCGGAGCGGATCCAGTCAGACCAGGACTATGCCAGAGATGGAGAAAGGGAGACCACCGGAAAATAAACGCAGCAGAAAACCCGCGCACCCAGTGAAGAGGGAGATCAACCAGGAGATGAAGGTGAGAGTGAGGCTGTGTGCCAGCGCTGCGTAAAGGCGCTTTTCTGACCTGGGGTAACTTTTTACGCACGCGGCGTCAGCTGCGCACAAATCACCGCTGCGACTTAACACGTTTGCTTTGTTTGTGTGAAGGCTCCTATTCTGTCCTCCATACAGGATCCTCACCCAGGATCATCACTCAGAGCGAGAGGTGTTAATTTCAGGATTTGCGCCAATTTGCGCAAAATGTTAAATGAGTCATGCGCAAATTCACTGTCACGCGTAAACACACTCTTAAAAACAATGGATAGATGTTAGGGGTGAGGGAGAGGGTGTCCTTCGCCCTCTCGTGACGCCATGTCAGGGCCAGCTGTGGCCCCTGATGTCCAGCGCACATCCAGATGTGCGTCACTTCTTCCGCGCTGCCCTCGGTGCGCACACTTGCTGCGCCACAGAGGTTTTGACCTCACGCCTCCCCAAAAAGAGAGGGGGCATTTATATCCTTTAAATAGCCTTCCTCAGCACACTGGAAAACAGTGATGCACTATCACGCGCTTTTTTGGTGTGTGTGTTTGCGTGTGTGTGCGTGGGTGGGTGGGTGGTTTGGGGGGGGGGGGGCAAACATCAAACCAAATATTCAGATTCTTCTTCCTACGTGTTGCTTTGAAGAACAGATCATATCAATAATAAGTGAAGCCACAGTCCCAGACATCCCCCCCCACCCCCCCCCCCACACACACACACACCCACCACCATTATGAGTCTACTACTCCATGGAAACGAGTCCATGGATCTCCTGCCTTTGTTTGGGTTTGGACTCGGCCTGTTTGAGACTGTGACTGCGGTGGTGAAGAGGATGTCTGAGGCTCCTTCAAGCAGGAGCTGAGAAATATAAAAAGACAAGCAGGGGTTTTTTTTGTTGTTTTTTCTGTAAAGGGGGGGAATTCTGGCCTTTCGTGAGAGAAGAAATGTGGTCTTTCTGTGTAAGCGGTTTGGACTGTATCGTTTGATATCCAGGGGAGGTGTTGTGTTACAACTTAACTAATTTTAATCAAAACACGTGAAACGCTATCCCAGCTTGATGTAAGCCTGCCTGGGCTGGATCTCGGGGTCGGCCCCAGTTTGTTGCCTTTGGCTGCAACTCTCCCTGCACACACACACACCCACCCACCACCATTATGAGTCTATTACTCCATGGAAACGAGTCCATGGATCTCCTGCCTTTGTTTGGGTTTGGACTCGGCCTGTTTGAGACTGTGACTGCGGTGGTGAAGAGGATGTCTGAGGCTCCTTCAAGCAGGAGCTGAGAAATATAAAAAGACAAGCAGGGGTTTTTTTTGTTGTTTTTTCTGTAAAGGGGGGGAATTCTGGCCTTTCGTGAGAGAAGAAATGTGGTCTTTCTGTGTAAGCGGTTTGGACTGTATCGTTTGATATCCAGGGGAGGTGTTGTGTTACAACTTAACTAATTTTAATCAAAACACGTGAAACGCTATCCCAGCTTGATGTAAGCCTGCCTGGGCTGGATCTCGGGGTCGGCCCCAGTTTGTTGCCTTTGGCTGCAACTCTCCCTGCGGTTTGGGATATGGCTTGTCACTCTCACAAAGCAGATGTTTGTCTGAACTGCCAAAAAGAAACAAAAACAACATTGTGGGAAGTGGAGGGGTGGGTGAAGAGGGTGGGGGTGGGGGGCGGGGGGGGGGTCGCCTGTCTTTGGTTAACAGGAAAACAGAGTCAGTGACACTAGTTGTAATGCGCACAGGAGAGTTGTCATCAGTGTCGTCCCCTTGAAGAACAACACAATGCCAGAATTATACAGACAGTCAGAAAAGATGTGCGACCTCGTGATGAGGACAAAAGTAAAGAGACAGGCACTGATTTCTAGCTCAGCTGAGGTCCAGTTCTGAGGTCCACATTCAGACCCACTCCCTCCACGTCAAACCCGAGTCCAGCGCCGGACACCGGATACTTCACTTTAATCATCGTTAGGCATATTTAGCTGGACATGACACCACCGCTCGCGCTCACCCACATACTCCCCCAGACGCACATACGCAGCAGAAAGTGAGCAAGCGAGGGTGAGATCCATTTCTCTGAGGCCCTGGTGCAGAGCAGAGGTCGGAGTGAGGAAAGCAGGGGAAAGAATGTGCAGTCAGTACTACAGCACTCACTACAACACCACAGCAGACTGGCTGTGCTGGAAAAGGGTGAAACCTGAGAGGCAGCGCTGTGTCGGGTGTCAGGGCTGGAAGGTGCTGGGGCGGAGGGGAGGATGGTGAGGATGAGAGATGGAGGGGTGGAGGGGGGGCAAAAGGGAGGGACAGGGAAAGCTGGAAAAGAGTGAGAGAAGGAGAGAGTGGTGGACATTGGAGAGAGAAGAAGGGAGAGGAGTGGGGCATTTCCGAGAACCGTGGGACCTCGCTGTGGTGTAGGGTGTCCCGCTCTGATTTCTGCCCGTTCCGGATCAGGTTTCTCCTCCAATCCGGTTCTCCCAAAGCCACAGAGAGAGGTGGGTGGATAAAGAGAGAGAGAGAGAGAGAGAGAGACCTTTGTGTTTTGTTTTCTTTTTTTTTTCATCTGGTCGTAATAAAAAAAAGGGAGCGAGAGAGAGAGAGACCACACATCCCATCCGCGGAGAACAGTTTTCTTTTCGCCCTCTTTTTTTCCCCCAATTAAAATAGATAAACAAAGGATGATTCATAGATTTCACACTGGTGTTGGGTTCTCGACCTTTCCGTCTCAGATTTAGCAAGAGTAAACAACTCGAATACATCATGGAAAAAGTGTCATACTGTACTCCACTGTGCCCGTATTCATTTCTCCACCGGGGCCGGGGCTGAGAAAGAATCCCTCGCATTGATTCCGAGTAGGAAGGTCTGATTATGTTTAACTTAGGATAAAAAGTTCCACTAACAAACCCTAAGATGTACGGTCACAGTTTCCCATTTGCAGCAGGCTGTGGCTCGGTTACACTATCCCTTTACATAGAACATTAATCAGGGATTTTTTTTCTTCTTCTTTCTCCTTTCTCATGCAGACGTTTGCAGAAAGCACCATGAACGAGCTCCTAGGGTGGTACGGCTATGATAAGGTGGATCTCAGAGATTCCGAGGCCAATGAGATCAGGAACTACAGAGAGAGGCGTCAGCATGTGTCTGTGCTAAAAGGTGAGGGCAGGTGTCGACAGTTCACCGCTGGAACAGAGCCTTCTTGAATTTACACTAGGCGACAGGTTTTGCAGGTTTCGGTGCAGACATTGAGTCATTTGCTAGACACACTCTCCCGTAGCTGCAGCGTCTCCAGTTTCACTCATTCACGTACGTCTGTTGTTTCCTCGACACGTTCGTAGGAGAAATCAGTGAAGGGCATTGTCGCAGGTGCAAGGGATATTTGCAGTATCATGTTTGCCGCACAGTGGATTTTGTCTACAAGTGTATTACTTTGCTGATCCAAAATGGTGGCGTGGTGTTCCGCTCGTGTCCTCCAGAAAACTCGTTGCCAAAACCCAAGAGCCTGGAAACCAAAGTCGGCCATTCGGCCCTCGCTATGAAGAGCGGAGAGAGAGAGTCCTCGAGTGTTCCCTCCTCGTCGCCCTCCTCTTCATCGACGAGTTCATCCCTGACCACCCCCAAGGAGCACAAGAGCGCCCCCGTCATTGTTCCTCTCATAAAGCCATCAGCAGGTATGTGGGCAACGGGACCACACAGGAATCTGGATGAAGATCTGATCATCTGATTTAATTAACTGTATCATACAGTTGTAGGATGCAATAAGCCCTTAGCTGTTATGTGATTATGCTACATGCTAACATTATCCATACATCTTTTTTTTAATTAGTGTTGTGTATTAAATCCTTTTTTTTCAGCTCAGTGATTTCCCTCTTCTCTTTTGATTTTCCCTTCCAGTGGAAGATGTGCAGAACGTGCAGATCGTGTGCGTATGGTGCCAGAAGGAGGGTGTGAAGCGTTATTCTCTATGTATGGGCTCGGAGCTCAAGAGCTTCTGCAGCGAAAAGTGCTTCGCCGCCTGCAGGCGAGCCTACTTCAAGCGCAACAAGGTTGGTGATACACAGAAAATGTATTTATAAAGGGGGCTGATAAAGTATGATAACAATAACAATATACACAATGTGACTGTGGGCGCTTATAGGCGTCCGATTGCGCCTCATCCCTTGAGGCTGTGACGTCGCAAAACCCAAGATCTATACAGTATTGTTATTGTTTGATCCATAGATTCGTGCATACGTTTCTGACTACACAAGCACGGACATGCACACACAGTTACTGTATATGGGATGAGACTCCCACCTTTGTCACTTTCCATACACAGGAGACCTAAGCATCAAGTGGTTTCTGGCAGGTAAACAGACCTTCAGAAAGCGATACTTCTGATCTTGTGAGGTCATTGCTGATGGATTCATTTACAGGAATTTAAAAAGGGGGTGGGGGGGGGGGGCGTCTCTGAGAACACATTTAAGAGTTACTATGGAGGAGCCAGTATAGGAATGGTGGGACGGAGGTCAAAGTTTGGAGAGGACACTTAGTATCAGTTTCACGTTAATGAAGGAGGGGCTGGTCGTTAAGTGGCTTTCGTCTGGAGGACAGGAAAGCAGCAGCTCTGAAGAAACGCTCCGGTGCACATCGCCATGATTTTTTTCAGCTTACCTTACGACACGGATATGCCCACTTTGGTGCGAGGTAACATGCAGGCATATCACCTTTCTCCCCCAGCTGCCATTTATACCAGCAGAAACAAAAACGAGGGTTGAAGAAAGTGTGCGCAACAAGGCCTCCAGTTTTTCAGAGGTGGGGAGGAGAGCATTGCCGTCGGCTTGTTACTGCTTGTCTGAGAGGAAGGCCAGGAGGCCCGGGGCGAGGTGTCCACTTTCAGTGCATACCTTACCTTCAGCTGCCTCATGTTTCGTAACTCAACACGACGCAATGGGTCACGGAGATGTGGCAGCACTCAGATCCCCAGCAGATCGGCTTGCATGAATCAGGAGGAATTTCCTATATTAATACTGGCAAGGCCATTAATAATATGACAATACATCACCTGCATTATCTCCCCACTCGGTTGTGGAAACGTATCATATTCACAATACGGCGAATTCCTTTGTTGTGCCTGACCCTTAGGGTTTGGTTCCATCCGTAAAGTTCAAACTGCTTTCAAACTTGACGACAAGGCAATTTGTTACAAGGCTATTTTTCGAACGTGTTATGTAAGAAGCTCAATTTGGGTTTTAATGACCACATGATGTATTCGGGATTGCGTTTTTATCGTGCAGCTAGGAGAATTAACGCAGCAAAAGAACTGGGAATGTGGGTCTGACAACCTGCCTCACAGTGGTTGTCATGTTTGTCACGTTGTGGTTTTCCCCTGTCAAGGCCAGAGATGAAGACCTCCATGGTGAGCGATCCCCTCAGCGCCCCCATACAGAGGACTCGCCCAGACTGGTGTTGAAGATAAACAGCAATGTCAGAGTAAGAGGACTCTATCTTTTGATTTACAGTGTAAAGTTTTAATACCATATGTGTCATTCTCCTGTTACTGTAGTTTTCTACAAACAATTTCAGCTAGATCTATCACTTCAATGACCCCCCACAGTCTCTCTCCCCTGTGCCACAGGTGTGTGACTGGTGCAAGCATGTCCGTCACACCAAAGAATACCTGGACTTCGGCTCAGGCGAGGAACGACTCCAGTTCTGCAGTACCAAGTGTCTGAATCAGTACAAGATGGACGTTTTCTACAGAGAAGCCCGTGCAGCTCTCACCAGCACCAGCTCCAGCCCGAGCAGAGCCAGTCAGGAGGGGAGGGGGGATAGCAGCGTTGTCGGGCAAAAGTTACTCACACCAGAGTCTTGGAACAGCAACAGCAGTATAGGGGAAGCCCGTCATAGAAACCTCTCCCCTAAAGGGCCCGCGTTAATCCATGGATCAGCAGAATCAACCCCCATCTCCTCCTCAGAAGCATCTTCTTCCTCTTCATCTTCCTCCAAGGTCCCTGTCTCTGGGCTGAGGACCCTGGAGAGACCCATCCAGCCTCCTCCACCTCTGCCTGCTGTGGAGGTGTCACCCCACCCTGCTCAACTTCCTCCTCAACCCCCACCTCGTCTGCCTCTGGAACATCAGCCAGTGCCTCAGATACCCATTCCCTTCATTAGACCACCTCTCCATGCTCAGGGCCTGAAAAGCCCCCTTGCCAATGCTCCCAGACATCCAGCACCCCCCTCTAGCCCTATCCACAGACCCCCTCACTCTCCTCACCTGCAGCCCCCCACCTCCACTTCCATAAACCCCCCTGGGCTGATGCATCCCTTTCCTGGAGCCTACTTCCCTGGCTTGCACTCCCCACCTCTGAATATGATGCCAAGAGGTCCAGTCCCAATGCCTCCCATAATGAACTTTGGTATCCCTTCCTTTAGCCCTCTTCTCCCACAGCCCACTGTCCTGGTGCCTTATCCCATCATTGTTCCCCTACCTGTTCCCATACCCATTCCTATTCCCATCCCAATCCCTTCTAAGTCAACCAGAGAAACTCCAAGTCACAGTGGAGTTATCCAACCTGTGCCAGAGGGTGCTGACCGGGGTAGATCCAGGGTTACCAGGTTGCCATCTCCTGGGATCCCTGAAGGGGGCAGCAGGTTGGTAGCCAACAACCTGGGTGGAACCTTGACTCAAGGTCGTTCCTCTCCAAGTGATCCTAACAGTAGGGACACAGATTGGGTTAAACTAGAAAGGCCATTCCCATCCCCAACAACCACACTCAACAGTGGAGCGTCATCACCCAGAGTACAGTTCAGTGAATCTCTGTGCTCAGCTTCAGGGTCAGAGGTGCTGACAGACTATAAGCAGCAGCAGTCAGAGCGACAAGTCATCCAAAGGGTTCTTCAGAGGACCCAAGTAAAGCTCGAGCCCAGTGCCAATGGAGTGGTGGACCTGTCAGGGCTGGGGGAGTCAGGAACTGAGCAGGGCACCAGATCAGGGCTCCAAAACATCATCAGACCCATCCCCCCTCTATCAGAGTCCCCCTCACACGACTCTGTCCACCACCACCACCAGGACTCCCACACTCCACCTTCACACACCCCACCCAGCCCCACAGGGAGCAGCCATCCAAATGATGTCACATCGTCCGCCCTCAAATCTCAGGACCACTGTCCAAATGGTATGTCCTCATCATCCACACCTTCTAGTCCAGACTCCTCCCAACCACACAGGGTGCCGGCGTCAGTCGCTGACCCCACACTCAGTGAGTTGGAGGCCATCAAAGAAAACAAGTGCTCTGTTGTCGGCCCCGTGCGGGTTGAGGGCCCAGTCGGACGGTCAGAAGAGCCCCTAGCAGTAGTTGGGGAAGTAGGAGAGGACCCCCACGTACCTGATGAGGACCACGCCTATGCCCTTCCCACAGCGCCAAAGACAGGTGGGACCACCACCCCACTGCTCTTGCCCAAACTCAGGGACAAGGGTAGCCTGCGAAGTCCTGCCAGTATGCCGAGTGCCGGAGACATGGAGCCCGCTCTGAAGAGGCGATGTCTACGAATCCGAGATCAGAATAAATAGAGGATAAAGGTGAGAAACAGAATTACTGGGTGGGGCAATGTATAGATACATGTTATTCTATAACTGAGTTGCACAAGTACAGATACTTATCTTACCACACGCTTGACTGGAAGTTTGTCTGCATCAGAACGTTTTAGAGATTGTTAGACAAATCTAAAAGTTGACTTTGTTTAGTGTGGCAAACCACACCCGCGTGGTCTTCCACACAGATTCAATTATTTTTAACTCCATTTCGCCAGGGACTGGAAAATGTGAGCGTACAAGAAAAAAGCATGCACACACACACACACACAGGACAAGCCTAATCACAGGTCTCACAGTATGCATGTGGTCACTAAACAGCACGGCGCCATAAAGAGAGAATCCCAGTAACCTGGCACTCCTCGGCGCTCTAAGGTTACAACGGGGAAGGAAGGTGGAGGGCACAAACAGTGAGAGTCACTCTGAAAGGCAATCGCTTCACCACAACCTCACAGTCTCTGTTTGCACGGCAGTCTGCGCCTGTAATCTTAGTTGTTTTTTTTTTTTAAATAAATGTGAATGTGTGCGTTTGTTTACATTTTGTTGTCTTGGATAAGGCCAGATTGTTCCTCAAAGTCATGCTGAGAGCCAACCCTCAGCTGAGGTAGAGCTGTGGGACTTCATCAGAAAACACAGGGGCAGAACCAGGACGATCCGGTTACGTGTGTCATAATGACGCCCGGCTCTGGCTTCAGCTCGCCTCTCTCTAAAGTATGAGTTTCGCATTCTCCCCTTTTCCTTCTCCTGGCTTATCACTGCTGTCCCCTGCCAGCCAGATGTTGTTGTGAGGGTTCTCACCTTGCTCCAAAGGGCCTCCTCTTGATTTCACTTTTCAAGAACGGTCGTCCAAATGGACCGCAACGCCGCCCCGTCATCCTCACCTGCGGGACGTTGGGCCCATAAGCAGATCATGTTACTGTTTTACTGTATGCACTGAGATGAATCTGCTGATAGTACAGGATAGGGGGGGTTTACGTTTCACCTGCCAGTGCTTTTCTCTCCATGTTCCACTCGGACCTGCAAAGGCCAGAGTTCACCTGAACGATTGTGTACAAGATGCCCTTTCCGCCAAACGAGTTCCCCGGTTTGAGCTTTTCCATTTGTTGTGGTTTCACGCGTCCCCGTAGCAACCAATACATATGAAATCACGGCGTGCTGCTTGTGTCGTGCGGACGGATTTATGGCCTTGTGTTGTGTGTAACGCGAGCTGCCCGCCGTATGCGAACGGCTTTAGCCGGCTACCCCTGTGCTCCGAGCAGAACATTTCTGCCCCGTCCTATTGTCTGTAACGCTAAAAGTCTTTTTTATTTTTAATCTCCCACTCTGTCAGAATCAGCCGCCAACTGAAGGATTTTTACCTCAGGAAACGGCCCTTTTTTTTTTCTCGTCTCAGTTTCCCCCTCGCCTTTATTTGGGATATTTTATAGCCTCGTGTAATCCGATCCCACCACATGGGTATTCGCTGAGCGTTTGAAACTAAAACGCCTTGGGACGGAGGGAGCGCAGAACCCTGGTTTGGCCCTTACATGCGTGTGCGGGTCTGTTTACGTTTAATATGGGTTCGAGACAGAGAAGGGCCAGATGTTCCTGCTCTGATTATGTTATCTGAGTTGCCGACATGATTAAAAGCCTGTTTACATAGAACGAGGTGGATGTAGGGACGAGTGTCCAGATCAGGAGGGGTCGGGTTAAGATATGGTAGAAATGAAACCAAACATCTCACCACTCCTTCTCCCTCTCTCTCTCTCTCTCTCTATTTCTGTTTTTTCCTCTCTCCCTCTTTCTCCACTTAATGAACAGACTCCCTGTTTAACACTGTATGGCGGTGCCAGATTCAGTGCCACGCCCCCTTGTGGACAAACCCTCTCCCGCTCAGCCTGTCAGCCCACCACAGTGTTGCTCTGCCTGTAGACCAGCAGGGTGCCAACCCAGGAAGTGGTCCAGATGGTCACGCTATCTCTGGAGCAAGGAAACAACATAGTCACACACTTTGTCCCGGACCAAAGATTATTTCTGGCTTGTGTGTGTGTGTGTGTGTTATGTCGTGTTCAGTGAGCGTCTGATACGAAGCATCTCAGATCTTCTCCCGGTCTGACATCGCCCTAACGTGTGGATGTGTGCTGTGTATGTGTGGGTGGCTGCCCAGATGCTCCCTCCTCCTCCTCCTCCTCCTCCTCCTCCTCCTCGCTCCACACAGCAGACACAGCTCAGATCAGCCTTGTGTGGTCTTCTCAGATGGAACCTGAACATGATCTCTTTCCAGGGGAAACGGTTTGTTTTCTCTGCCTGGCTTGCACAAAGAGCCACATTGTTCCTCTCCCCATATCCCACGCTGACTCCCTACTCCAGGTTTTGGGTTACCTGGCCAACGGGGGCTCAGACTTCAGGAGTTTTTTTTTTTTTTAACCAACAGCCATGAATATAGTATACCCTTCCCCATCCCAAACTAAATATGGTACACACTACACACAGTAAGTCCTGAGGTTTGATTCCTCACAAGTGACTGCCTGTGATTCCTCACTCCAGTCACGTCCCTCAGGGGAGGAGAGAACGTCAGCTGAGATTAAGACTCTGTCCTCGGGCAGTAAGCAGCGAGTCTGGCTGAGCTGTTAAGACAGATCACTGAACAGTCCATCACAATCACAGAGGAGAGGGGACGCCTCCTCTAAAACAATGAAAACGACATGAAAACTGATAGACGATAGACGAGACACTTTAGTCGTCCTGATGACGCTGGTGCATTAACGTGTCACGTGCAGGCGCTCCTTCCCAATCACCTGATCTGCCACAGCTCTAATAGAGGAAGATCATTTCGAATTACTTTTCAAAGTGCCGTGAAAAATGTAAAAATCTTGGTCAATCATCAAACACACATTTTTTTAGCCCATTCTAATTAAAAACAAAAAAAACTGACTTCTAATATTACCAAATGTGGTATTATACTCTATCATCCAACGCTGTGGTGTTCAGCGATCAGCGATCAGTATTACAGTTCCCACTATTGGGAATATATAATGAGATTTGATCCAGCTAGATCACTTAGAGGCTTTGTCAACATTTGTCCCATTGCAAGGTTTCACTTTCTCTAGTTGTTGAACTCGACACAGATACTATTTGATGATATATTAACTTATGGATGATGCATTTGTAGATTTTCATAAAAAAAAGTGCTTTATTTCCTCATTTGTTTTTTTGTTTTTTTTTTTCTGATGACTGTATTTTGTGCCGAAGCTCTTCAAATGTCTTTATGTTTATATGCCGTGTCCCCACTAGAGAGCAGCGTTTGCCTTTGCAACTTTGCACCTGCCTCATGTGTTTTTGTCTGAGGAAGAAAAGCACCAGGAGGCTGTTGAGGCAAGTCTGCTGCAACGCATCACACAAAACACAACACTGCACTCAGTGCCAACTGACTGAGCTAGCTTCTCCTCCACATTCTTTTATCTGGAAATCCAAACACAGCCTATTTCAGCGGCGTCATACCAAGAGGAGCATCTTCCTAATGTTAGACTCCGACAACCCCCCCCCCCCTGGGAGGAGTCGCCATCACGACCTACTCCTAAAATAACTCTAAATGTGGCCGTCATTCCTGATCTACATGCCTATCTGTGGGTGTGTGTGTGTGTTTTTGTGTATCTGTGTGCATATGTGCCTACACAGCGGCAACACTGTCG
>JAFBJQ010000293.1:209185-267092 GCA_016785345.1 Trinectes maculatus
AAATGTGGCCGTCATTCCTGATCTACCTGCCTATCTGTGTGTGTGTGTGTGTGTGTTTTTGTGTATCTGTGTGCATATGTGCCTACACAGCGGCAACACTGTCGTCCGTCTCCCCCACTCATTCCAGCCCACATCCTCACCACGGGTCACACCATGATGTCAGTGTCATCCTCGGCCGGCGAGGGGACTCTGGTCAACCGGGTGCGTGAGTCGGTGATGACATCACTCCATTCAAATAGCTGCTGTGTCAACATGTGGCCCTCTGCCGGGGGCCAAAAAAAAAAAAAAGGAAAAAGAGAGGGGGTCGTTTTTTGTTAAGACTGCCATTTATTGGTGTAATTGCACATTTTAAATCATTGCCTTTTTTTTTTTGACGTGATACACTGTGTGTGTCAATCCAAAGTTTTGACAAAAAAAGAGAAGTGGTACTTTGACTGTTTCACACGTTTTGTTGCCTGAGACTCACATGTATGTTTGACCCCCCCCACATCCCCGCCCCCCCGTCTGACATTTAGTCTCATTAGACTGTTCACAGATTGTATTGTTTGTATTTGGATACAGATTCAGTAACCAAGAGCTTTGGTACAGACCTGTTTGTAAAGTAAAAGAAATAAAAGTTATTCTAAGAGCAGAGGACACCGTCTGGTCTTTGTATCCGTGCAGTTGTAGCAGTTTGTTTTGGCTTATCCCTTTAAAATCTGAACACTGGCCAAGGGATTATCCAACAGTGGTGCAGATAAGGACTCTGTGTAGTAGACTGCACGCTGCTGCTTTGCTGTAAAGTTTTATTTTTAGTGCCAGCGCGTCTCCATGCTGCGCATCAGCATTCCTGACATACTGGAAGTTGGTTGAGGCTGTGCGGTGACAGTAAAACAGATGAGTGAGATAAGAGGGCAGGAATTCGCACTGGCTCTCTGGGAGCACTGATTGGAGGGGCTGGGGAAAGGGGGGGGGGGGGGGAAAGGGGGGGGGTAATGGCGGATGTGATGCCCCAGCCTGGGGCAACCTTACTGGGGCAGGACAGAGACCCGAACCTACAGGACTGGACACCTCCAAACACTCACAGGTGAGTCCACAGGTAAGGAGGAGGCGTCCAGAGGAATTTATTTTCAATTAAAGTTACCTCAGGTTATGCATTGTAGAACCGGATGCAAGTCGTTGCTTTCGAAATAAAAGAACCACCCAACCTTTTGTAGCACGTTCTCATGGTTGCTCGTTTATTTTATTTTATATTACGCTTCTTACTCATGACATGTATCTCACCTCAAATGAATGTGAACTAACAAAGATGAAATCATCTACTGGTAAAATTAAGTTTTATTTGTTCGTTATTTTTTTTACAAATTAAAAAAAATAGACTTCAAATAAGTAATAAAAACGGACACGCAAAATACGCAATATCCTTATGATCAAGTATCGCTAATTATTCACCAACTTTTGACGCCGTTTCCGACACGAGGTTTTATTGTGGCGGTCCGTACCGGATGTCGTGCTGTTGTACATGTTGTGGTGTAAGTGCCTCAGGTTAGACACGTTGTGTCTCGGGATCAGTTTGTGTTGTCGCTACCTGGGAGCAGACGGGGCGCACCTGAGAGACCAGTGCGCCTTCGTCCGGCTCCGAGACTCAGCTCTGTTAGTCCCTCACTCTGGTTCTATCGAATCCGGACCCAGACGGATCCATAAACAACTTGACCTCTTGTTCCGCAGTTTGTCGGAGGAGCGGACGCAGGCGCGCGCTCTGCGCGTCCCGGCACCACCGCAGGCCCCGCAGGTGTGTGTGTGTGTTTTTTTTTTCATGACACTCGAGCCGGTTCCATCGCGGTGGCATCATGCTCGGAGCCGAGGGCAGGCTGGAGAGCCGGCTGAGCAGGCTGGAGTCCCTGCTGAGGAACCCGCAGTCAGCGCTCAACCTGGAGACGCTTCTGGTGAGTCCACACCCAGGGTCTGACCCCAGGTCTGACCCCAGGTCTGACCCCGGGTCGACAGGTAACAAACCACTCACACAGACCCACACAGCGTGAAGGAAAAGAAATATATATATATATACACACTCCCTGGATAAAAACAAAAATGTGTAATTTTAATATATATTTAAATAAAATTATATATATATATATATATATATATATATATATATATGTGTGTGTGTGTGTGTGTGTATATATATATATATAATGTGTATTTGTCTGTTCATTGTTGATTTGTTTTTTTTTCTATAGTACAAAAAAGTTGATGTCAGAAAAAATTGTCTCTAATAATAATAATAATAACAAGCTTATGTAAAGGTAGGTCATTCATTCATTCATCCTCTCTCACCACTCCATCACTGTCGCTCTGTGATTACCTGTGTCAGTCTCTTGGCCTGACGTGCCCTCGTCGTGACCTGTCCTAAGAATGCACTCCACCAACACTGATTACACTTGTAGGAGCCATATTGGTCCATAGGTTTCCTTTGAAGGTGATAAAAAGTGGCTAATAATGCTTTAATGTGTGACACTTTCCTTTGGGGTCGTAACGACAACTCATACGACATTACACAGCCAGACGGATGCATGATTTTGTATAAAAAATAATATATAGATATAGATATATCAGAATACACACACAAAACTCCAGCCACACAGAAGACAGAAGGAAAAAGAGACAGAAACAGGAATCTGTGACAACTGGAGAAACAGGAATTGTTGGCCTACGGAGTGAGACAGTCTCCGACGCGACAAACCTGTGCGATCCACCAGATCTACCACAGCCATTCACTTACACCGGACATCAGCAGAATCTTAGCTTCTCGCCGTTGTCAAGCTTAACGCTAGGAAGACTGTATATATAACCAAACTCGCACGACAACTTATTTTTCAGCTGATATCCCATCTACCCATAATTCCACTTTCTCTGTGTGTCTGCTGGTTCAAAACATAATCCAGTCAAAATGCATGAGGTAAAATTAACTTTGAATTTCACTCGTGTGTCTTATATCATTTAAATAATCCAACGGGGAGACGCGAGTACTGATCTTGTGTGTACATGTCACTACATAAACAACCTCTTTGTCTACACTGTCTCGTCCGAGTGGCGATGAGTCACAGGTGAATCTCTGCTCTTAGCTTTACAAAGGCAAACTCGTGTCACACAGCAACACAATGAGACAGCGACATGAAAGGAATCCATTTAAGCCCGGCTCTGCGTCCCCACGTCAGCAGCCATCGTTTTCAGTTTTAGCAAAACAGTCAGCTGCGTGTGCTTCCAAGTAGCAACTGAAGGGGAAATAACAACGGCCTCCACGCCGCCTAATGCCAGGAGCTACCGAGACAGGAAGCTGAAGTCACTTCCTGCAATTGAGATGGAGATAAACCCCCACGGTGACCTCATGGCACAATATCCTGTTTGTCCACAGTCGTTTTTGTTGTTTTGGCACAAACGTTGTTTACCGATTATTTATTTTTTAAAAATCTGTGTGACAAAGGATTTTGGTCTTATGTGCAATTAAGCTTTGGAGGAATAGTTCTATCGAATATTTTTTGAACTTAATTGTTTCACTGAGTGGCAACAGCATCTTCAAATGTGTTTTTATTTTTTTTTTTGGTTTGACCTCTTGACCTGAACCTAAGGAATTGTACTGTTGTGGAGTTGACAGCAGCTCACCAGAAGATCCGCAAAGGATCAATGATGCTATTTTGTTTTTTTTAGTAAAATTCAATGATGGTGCAAATGCTTGAGGAAATCAAGTAGATAGAAATGATAGAAGTATTTCCTCATCAACAATGACGCATGACACAATATGCTGTGCATACGACTAACAGACTGAATGGAGACTTGCTGTCTTAGTCAGGGTTTAATCAGACAATGAATACAGTAGAAGTCGTCAACATGCTAATGGGTGTCAGAGGAATGTGACAACTCCTCTGTAAAGAATGTAAAACAGATCAGGTTGTACATAAGGAAACGCATAATCCAGTTTATATCAGGGAACGCCGTTTTTTTTCCTGACTCCATTGTTGTGGAATCTGACAGTAGCAGCCGGGAGTGGAGTCGGTGGGAAGTGGCATTTAGGGTAGCGAGGACGCACAACCCGGCCTTAACTCCAGTCATGTTCAGATCTGTCCAGATTCCAGAGGTGAATATCAGACAGGCACCATCTGCCTGTGCTTCATGAGCAGAGGAATTCACTGCATGAGATGATATGATACTACGACAAAACGTTGCCATGTTGTTGACATCAGATGTAAAGCGAAGCGTCCAGTACCGGCTCGTATTGTTCTTAGTCACCACCTTCCCGGTGTTGTTGATTCACTAATCACCTTAATGCCTGACTCATGCTTTAACTGCCCCAGATGAAATCATCATAGATTTAATTAGGGGACTTCAAATGTTGTGTAACGCGTTCGAACCCCGACACTCATCGGGATACACCCAGATGACCTTTTCCCTGAGCTGACAGTATCTGACAGTACTGAGACTCGGCTCCGTACGAGACCTTATCGGTGTTGATTTTATTTGTCGCATGAGGGGTTTTTGTGGTTTGAAGAAGCGGCCTGATGTGCGTGACTAAACTCCACCACACTGAGTTTAATGCGGTTTGTCGCGTCATGGCTGATTGTCTAAAGACAAAGACAAGCGTATATAATATATCAAGGGTCTCTTTTGGAAATGCGACGTATAATGTATAACGTATAAGTATAGCGTGAAACTGGAGCTACAGATAACACTAGATCGTCCCATGTGTAAAATGACCACAGACCCTCGGGTGCTCCCCCAGAATCCAGACCCATAAGCTGTTTGTCCCACAATAGCCTCTGAGCCATTAGGTCTTATTTCCACTGGTCTTTGGGGGGGGCAGGGTTGGGGGTTGTGGGGTGGGGGCATCTTTCCTCACCACTGCTATTTAAAGGTGCAGAATTGTTCCATATGTCATTGCCCACCCACTCACATGTCCCCTAACAAATGGGGCCCCACCCTCAACCTGACCACCACAGACACACACACACTCATCAATGACTCCTGTTGACCCCTGTTTTTTGGGGAACGGAAAGTCAGACTTCACACACACACACACACACGCACACACACACACACACACACACACACACCTGCTGCCCACGACTGCCCTGCCACCTTCACGCATTCGGATCACAGAGACATTTTAGTGCTTCGTGAAACCCAACACCACTGATTTAAGCACCGATGACACCACTGAGGCCCCTGGGGGGGCGGGGGGGGAAATCTAGTCATCATGTGACTAGATTTTGTTGTTTTATGATTTGTTTTGTCGTTACATCCAAACTTTTGTCCCACACCTTGACGAACTGCACATTAGCACCCTACTTTACCCTACCTCATGTTGGGTTTAGGATAATGCAACTCACAATCATGTAATTTCCTTCCTTCCTTTTCGCCGACATAAACGAAAAGTGATTGCCGTTGTACACTTTTCACTTTGTGAATGTAATTCTCTGCCTTTCAGGATTCAGTGAACGCGCTGGCTGTGGATCTGAACTATCCGGCCCTGCGGAAGAACAAAAACATCGAGGCCTTTCTGAACCGATGTAAGTGCCACAGTGTTTGTTTGCTAATTTACCAGGAAAAGTACTTGGAAAACATGTGTTTTCTTAACGATATTCAAGTTCATTTCTATCGATTACTTCCTACACAGAGATAACTGAAGTAAAGTGAAATAACGACCCTGGAGGATGATTATCAGTGAAATGTTGACTTTCAAAATATCACTATCACCAAATGACACGTGTGACCTTTGAACAGACCCACTGTCATCTTCTTATCAGCTTTCTGTTTTCCCAGTATTTTGGTTTAAGACTAAACCTCCTCGAAAGATCAGACGTCTCATTGGTTTTTAAGAAAAGTAATATAGATCATAAGAACCAATATAGCTGGACATGTGCGTTGCCATGGCATCACGTGTGCGTGTGTGTCCGTCTGGCAGATGAAAAGGCGGTGAGTCAGCTGCGGGAGCTGCAGGTGAAGCTGGAGGACTTCGATAAAGTGAAGTTGATCGGGAGAGGAGCCTATGGAGAAGTGCAGCTGGTGAGATGTTCCTCTGTGTGTGTGTGTGTGTGTGTGTGATTTGAGCAGTCGTTTGGGAGGTGGAGCGGCAGGAATTCTCCACGTTTCCAAATGCAGCAGCGTGCAGCAGAAATACCAGAAATGTAAACCACTAGAGGGAGCTACTATCTGTGAATCTCCAAAAAGACAGCATATCTAACATCTGCGAGCTGTTTTGGTGTTTCGGATAGAATTAGCATCTTTCTCTGACCAAAGTGATTGACTTTGGCTGATTCGGCAAAAGCGGCGTTTCCGTCTAATATTCCAGTTTTTCCAGATGTCTCCGTCGTCTGCTGCTGGAAGCTTGAGTCTGGTTTCAGACGAGTGTCTTGCGGTAGAACGAGTCTGGACAGGCTCAGTGTGTGGGAGAGAGTGGGGTGTGAGTGGGTGGATGGGGGGGCTTTACCATGTTTGTGCATGAAATCCTGTGTAAGCTTGTTTTTCAGTGGGTGTGTATCCACAATTATGGATTCTCCTCCTTGGCTCTGTCTCGCTCCGTCTCAGTGCCTCGCACATTTTCGTGGTCACGACGACATTCTTACAATCTTGTTCCCGCTGTCCCTGAGGCAGTTATCGCTGTCTGCACATAAAACGTGTCCTCCTGTGACTCCTCCGCCGCAGGTCCGCCACAAGGCCTCGCAGAAGGTCTACGCCATGAAGCAGCTCAACAAGTTTGAGATGATCAAGCGGTCTGACTCGGCCTTCTTCTGGGAGGAGAGGCACATCATGGCCTTTTCCAACAGCCCCTGGGTGGTTCAGGTGTGCACATACACACAACACTGTTTTTATCTCGCACACAGGCCGATGCACTGGACAGACTGGACATTTATAGAAACTATTCCCCGTCAGACCCAATATACATGAGATGTATACAATTGCATTAGGCTCTACTAGATTCAGTATAAACACTGAGGAATAATAAGTATGATTTTTTTTTTATTTTGATAGAAGGGAAAAGGTTAGAAGCAGCAAACAGGATTTTAGCTTTGACCAAAAAAGGGAATATGTTTGCTCTCCCGGAGGGCTTCAGGCAAACGGCCAACATGACATCAAACATGCAACATGATGCTTACGCAAGTATGTCTGCCAGTCATGATACGACTTGACACGTAAAATGTCTCACAAGTCACAAAAGCATTCGCATAACTCAGCGTTCTTTTTGAAATTAAAAGTTTTAGTATAAAAGATACACACACACACGCACACATTGATATGTGTGTTTATATAGCAGAAACAGAGATACATACAATACAAAACCCTCTGTTCCCACAACTTGTTTTGATGATGTTGTCAATAAATTGGCGACAATAACCTTTAATGTGGTTTTTCGTCTGCTGTTCTACATTAAACCAAAACCAAATAACACAACGACGTGCACACACGTTGCAGTCTTAAACGCTGACTCTGCAGCGAGGCCTTACGTGTAAGTTCTCCACCCTCCAGCTGTGCTGTGCCTTCCAAGACGACCGGCACCTCTACATGGTGATGGAGTTCATGCCGGGAGGCGACCTGGTCACACTCACCATGAACTATGACCTCCCCGAGGAGTGGGCGCGCTTCTACACGGCTGAAGTGGTGCTGGCACTAGACACCATCCACTCCATGGGCTTCATCCACCGGGACATCAAACCCGACAACATGCTGCTGGACCAACGTGGACACCTCAAACTCGCCGACTTTGGCACGTGCATGAAGATGGACTCGGTAGGTTCCACTTCCATGTCTTCATTTGCGTTTTGATGACTTGAATTGACAGCGAATTGACATTTTTGTGACAAGTCCAGTTTGTTTACTGTTTTCCTGAGCCCAAGTGCACCACCTAGTGTTCAGCTCCGTGCTGCACTCTTGCGTCAGGTTGTTTTGAATGTGCCAACACTGTCTCATATAAATGATTTCTTTATTTTTTTTTTAGAATGAGAACATATAACATATTTTTATAGACATATTTTCTATATTTATGCATACAGGTAAAGTTAATAACAGTTTATCTCTCATTTATCTCTTTAAACGTTGACTTTTTAACGACTTTTTTTCCGTCTCATGAGGAATTTGTTATTTCCTGGCAGTAGTATATCCTGTGTGTTTGTCTGTGTGCAGACAGGCATGGTGCACTGTGACACGGCTGTCGGCACGCCAGACTACATCTCCCCCGAGGTGCTCCAGTCTCAGGGGGGCGACGGTTACTACGGCCGGGAATGTGACTGGTGGTCTGTAGGAGTATTTATCTACGAGTTGCTGGTTGGTACGTGACACATTGTTCATCCAGGGTAACTGTGGAGTAATTAGTAATCATCAATAACTTATTCCATCCTTTTTTTTTTTATTTATGCTATTTGACACGTATGCTCTTCACAGGTGAAACTCCCTTCTATGCCGAGTCCCTGGTTGGAACGTACGGGAAAATCATGAACCACAAAAACTCCCTGGTCTTCCCAGATGATGTGGAGATGTCTCAGGATGCCAAAGATCTCATCTGTGCCTTCCTCACTGACAGGTCTGCACACTGGCACTCCTCACACTGAACGTTACTGTTATGCTAATAGCTGAATTCCACGCCCGTCCAGTTAGCATTAGCATGGACAAAGCTGTTGTTCCGTGTAACAGTGAGGCTCTGTGAATTTAATGGAACGGGATAATTCGCTTGTTTTAGTCTTTTCTGGGGATTTGTGTTCAAAAAGAAAATTTAATTAGTATAAATAGAAAAAATCATTCAGCAGAACAAATGTTGTATGGATTTATATATCATTAGCATTAATGGGTGCAGGGGTGTTAGTCATCCACTGGCCCATCACCCTGGAAGAAACCACTTCCTGTTTACAGTTGTAACCCCACCCCTCGTAGGACTCAAACACAGGTCCTTTCTGCTTCAGCACAGAGGAGCCTTTCATTTTTTTTTTTTCATCAAGGTTTATTTACCATCTTACTCACTATTCTCTCACCACAGGCAGAACCTCACATGCATGTGGAGCCACATACCAACCCATCAACACACACACACACACACACACACACACACGCAGATATCTCCATCACGGACCTGTGACTACGTTCACCACAAACCACCACGCTCTGTCACTTTCACCCACATGAAGCTGAATTATTCAAACGCCATCCGTTTCTTTTTTGATCATTGAACCACTTTCCTTCCCCCCCCCCCATGTGGTTTTCATCACGCTATTTTTAAACTTCTTCTTCTACACTTTCCATTTATCCATCCTCCGTTCTCCTACTGTATTTCTCCTCTGCACCCCCGCAGCTTTCCCGAGACTCTTTTTTTTTTTTTTTCTTTCATGGGGGTTTAAAAACTCTCCTTTTTCTTCCTCCCCACCCCTGCCCTCTCTTCCTCTTGACTGGGTCTGGAATGTCCCACACGTGGCAAGCCTAGACCGCCGCACCCCTCCAGCCCTGTACCCAGAGGTGGAGGCAAAAGAGAGAGAGAGAGAGAGAGAGAGAGCGAGGGAATGAAAGTGTGTTTGTGTAGTCCTGAGCAGAGACGGGGAAGGCAGCAGCAGATCCACTAGTCGTTTGCGAGTCAGTCCGACTCTGACTCTCTGACTCTGGTGTCTGACTCTCTGACTCCCTCTCTCCTCCTGGACCTACACTATTCCGGGTCTGAGCGGTCGGAGGAGGTTTCCCGGCGTGTCCAGTGTCCGCCAGCGGTCACGCCGCTGTCCGCGCTGGTCAGTGTGGTCACTGCAGAGTGGTCGCTCCACTCGGCCGTGTGCTGGGGATGACATGTGTGCGATGACAGTGGGTGGAAGGGGCGGAGCGGAGCGGGCTGTGTTTTGTGTTTTGTGTTTTGCGTTGGGGCTGAGGAGGCTCTGCTCACATATTTGGTCCCGTTGCTGTGTGCAGGGAGGTTCGACTGGGCCGCACGGGCGTGGATGAGATTAAACGCCACCCCTTCTTCAAGAACAACCAGTGGACCTTTGACAACATCAGAGAAAGTAAGTGTGTGCATGTTATCGAATGTTAAATCCATCTTTGGTGACTTTTGAGTCGTTGTTGTTGCCTCTCCCCTGCTTCTTATTATCATCATCAGATTTGAGCTTTTATTCGTAGTTTATTTCCAAACTCGTGAGTCATGCATCCTTTGTCCACATGCTCTCCATATGCTCCCATATGCTGTTATTGTAAACTTCATGGCTGGATGCTGCACAGGGCAACACAAGATACAATGTGCAAAACCTGTAAGATAATCAGCCTCATGTGCATTTTACACAGACTTGTTTTGTTGATAATGCACAGTTGAGTATAAGAGTCATGTCCCTAGTGCACCACACATTACGTGCAAAAGAGTCCTTAGGTCAAAAATAATAATGTCGTTATTAATAGTTACTAGTTTCAACAGTCACGTATGATGCAATACGATTATTTACCTATATAGTTTGTTATTTTTATCAACTAATTATACTAATTTCAGGGTAAAGGTTAGTTACATTACACACGTTAACATATGCTACTGAATTATAATTGATGTTAATGTAAGAATATGGTGCCACAACGTTATTAATGCAGTCGATTCAAAACAGAACAGGAAAAAAGGGAATTGATGATCACTGCACATTGTGGCTCTAGCTCCCCCTCTACAGCTTTATCAAACATTACATTCAAACATCAGTGAGGTAGAATAATGTTGTGGAGAGAGAATATAGGAAGAACGTGTTTGCATATGTAATGGCATACAGGCTCTATTCCTCTCGCTCTGCTTCACCTGGCTCTGGTTAAGACAACAGACAGAACTTCTGATCAGAGCCTGGCAGTCTGGGGCAGGAGACCACAACGGTGCCACTTTCCTCATGCACATGTGTACACACACACACACACACACACACACACACAAACACACAAAACAAAAAAGAAAAAACAAAACAAAAAATAAAACAGGGTACTGTTTCGGAATGGTACATTCCATTCTGGCATCTCTACACGAACCTCCCAGCCCTCTGCATCTGTTTAGAAGTGACATTACCCCCTGATGTGTGTGTGTGTCTCTATGTGTGTGTGTTGTGGCTGTGGCCCAGGAGTGTTATTTTTAAGTTTCTGTGGAAGCTTCTCCATGTTGTGCTCGTATGTACGAAGCTCATTAAGCGATGGGATTGTTGAGGCCAGAGAAGAACCATGGATGGATGGATGGATGGATGTGATGGATGGATGGATAGATGTGATGGGAGGCTGCGCCCCCTGTAGGGGCGGGCGGGGCCGGCTGTGCGGCCTGTGCGGACCGGTCTAATGAGAGGGGGCGCCCCGGTTTGGAGGGCTGCTCCCGCTCACTCACTCTCACTGTGGCCACGGCTGCCTGTCATTAGCAGCCCGCTATCAGAGAGCATTCTGGGAAGTCATGCCACAAGGGCCTCCGCGGAGCGCTCTGTGTCTCTTTTCCGTCTCACCACATTTTGGCTTTTTTTTTTGTTTTGTTGTGTTTTTTTCCCCAACTCCTCTTTTTTTAATTTCCCCCTCATTTGTTTCATTCCGACGCTTAATCTCTCCCTGCATGTTCTTGGGGCCCAGTATGAACTCCATCTGTCACGGCTGCGTCCCGACTCGCTTTGCTCTGATGCAAAACAGCATCGGCCTGGAAGTGGATCCATAATTCCAGCCACCCCCCAACCCCTAATTAGGACGTGAAGGGGCAGCTTAGTTTTATCTGATTGGCCCTTTGACACATGGGATTCTGACGGTTCTGCAGACTGACTGCTCCTGTGTGTGTGTGTGTGTGTGTGTGTGTGTGTGTGTGTGTGGGACACAAAGCGAGCACTGTATGGGGGGGCGGGGGGGGGGCACGCCAACCTGCAGAAAGCTCACAAAGCGAGCACTGTATGGGGGGGCGGGGGGGGGTCACGCCAACCTGCAGAAAGCTCACTCCATAGACACACTATTGAAAAGCCTGTTATTCCCTACTCTGAGACTGTTGATGCATTTTAAAACTTAAATACCTATAGACCAGAATATAGATAACATCCACCACGCTCGCTAACGCCTCCCTCTCTGCCCCTCTGCCCTCCAGCCGCGGCCCCGGTCGTGCCCGAGCTGAACAGCGACATCGACACCACCAACTTCGACGACATAGAGGACGATAAAAAAGATGCAGAGACCGTCTCCCCGCCCAGAGCCTTCGTGGGCAACCAGCTCCCGTTCATCGGCTTCACTTACTTCAAGGAGGACCAGTGAGTGTGGTTACTCTCAGGGATCGTGCATGAGGGGGTGGTGTTGTGCTTAACGTGCAGCATAAGGCTGCCTCACACCCTTTCCTTGAATGTAACCGTGCAGCGGTGGGACACTGTGCGTCTGTGTGAGCTCCACACTGCCGCCTTGTTCCCACAGCCCCTCTAACTCCATCCCGCCTCGCCATGAAGGCGACTCTCTAAACCCGCGTCTCGGCGAGGAGATTTCAGAACGCGGCACCTGTGGGTTGTGATTTTTGATCTGACACTGCTCCTGTTATCAGTGTCTTCACCTACAGGGCTGTACTTATTATTATTATTATTATTATTTCTGGCTGAAGGTTCATATATTGAGTTTATGCATCTCCTCTCTTACCTCCGGCTCTCAGGCTGCTGAGGGGAAATAACTGCAGTTCTGCAGGAAACATCGAGGACTGTAAGGAAAACTTGGAGGATAAGGAGCATCGGCTGGGCAATAAGAAAGAGGTGGGTGTAAAAAAAAGTGGAGAGATAGTCCCGTTTCAATCAAAGAAAGAAATAATAATAAGAATAATAATTGTTAATTTTCTGTTCATGTGTCATGTATGTGTCTGAGCAGCTTCAGAAAAAGCTTCATCAGCTGGAGGAGCAGCTGGACCAGGAGATGCAGGCCAAAGATGAGCTGGAGCACAAGCACAAGTACAGGCGCACGACTAACGCACACGACAACACTGAGCTGAGCAACACGAGAGTCTAATTCCTCCTGCAACAATGTAATGACATCACCACATTATTGCTGCAATTAAATGACTTGGTGTTCGTCTCCCTCAGGAACGCCACCAACCGTTTAGACAAACTGGTCAAAGAACTGGATAAAGAGGTGTGTACGTCGTTTAAAAAAAAAAAAAAAAGCAGAAAGCTATGATTAAAAACATTCCGCTTCACGTTGACCTGTGCGACCTTCCCTGAGCAGATGAACAGCAGACAGAGAGTGGAGGCCTCGCTGAGGCAGCTGGAGAGAGAGCGGGCTCTGCTGCAGCACCAGAGCGCTGAGAGCCTGCGCAAGGCGGAAATAGAGACGGACAGGAAACGCATCCTGGAAAACGAATGTGAGCGCTTGGATAGGGGGAAAAGCTTTTTTAACTTTTTTTAATGAAATGTGATCAGGAGGTGCTTAACGAGAACCTGCACGTGTTTCTGCATCAGTGAACAACCTGAGGGACCAGCTGGAAGATCTGAGGAAGAGGAACCAGAATTCCCAGATATCTAATGAGAGGAATATCCAGCTGCAGAAACAGGTGAGGTTTTATTAACTCGGCCTCACACAGGTTCGCATTTCCTGATCGTTAATGCAAATGTAATAATCCATATTCCACCCTCGTTAAATCTGCACTGACCCAGTTTCGCCTCCCGGCAAAAGGTTTCATCTCGTCCGTGTCTTTATCTGCAGCTCGAGGAGGCCAACGCCGCCCTGCAGGCTGAGCAGGAGGCGGCGGCTCGCCTGAAGAGGAGTCAGGGCGACGCGCAGAAGCAGGCTCAGAGCCTGGAGGCCAGCCTCAGGGAGACGCAGGCGAAATGCAGCGAGCTGGAGAGCAGCAAGGCGGAGGTGGAGAAGCAGCTGATGGAGCTGCAGGCCGAGCTGGAGAAGGAGAGGAGGGACAACAACCTCAGGACAGATACCATCGCCGACCTACAGGGTGAGACGAGGCAGCAAACGCTCTCCTGAGTAGCAGGAAAAGTGTGTGAGTGGGTTACACAACTCGGAGCTGGAGGCCGACACAGGGTATTAATCAGCGTTTTTGGACCGGGCCTCGGGAAATAAGCGATCATAGGTGGAAACATCTGTTCAAACGTCTGAGAGCAAGCGGCTGTAGGAGCCAAGAGGCGGAACCGAAGCTACCAGCACCTCCAGTGAGACGCTGTTTGGAAAACTTTAACGCGCTCAGGCCTCGCGGAGACGCCGGCGGGAACGCAGCGAAACAACGGCGCTGCTTGTGATGCCCCCCCCCCCCCCGTCCCGTCCGTAAAGGAACGGGTGGAGTCAGTGGAGGGGAAAAAAATAAACCAAGTTCTCAGTGTTCGTGCGTTCGATTCACTCACAGCTCTGTCTCATCTTAGATCTTTGGTACTGAATATTCCAGGTGCGTTGATATTGCATGTCTTCTCTTTCTACTCATGTTTTCCCTGTTTTTTCCCGGTCTTCTTAATATCGTTCCCAGGACAAGTCTCTGGCCTGGAAGACGAGGTGAAAGAGCTGAATTCGTCTGTCACCAAGGTCCAGTCTGAGAAGAAGCAGCTTCAAGAGAAGCTCAATGAGCTTGAGAAGGTTGGTTCTCGTATCACTTGGCTATTCGTCTTGAAAATCCATATTTCATATTTCTAGCTTGCGTATTATGGAATTTGTTTTGAGTTATAACTATGTGTAGTCATTTCTGTAAATATCGTTTTTTGGCTTTTCTAAACGCTGTTCTGACTCTGTAGGAAAAGAACAACCAGGAGATCGACCTGACGTTCAAGCTGAAGTCCCTCCAGCAGAGCTTTGAGCAGGAGGAGGCCGAGCACAGGGCCACCAAAGCCAAGCTCGCCGACGAAAACAAGATTTATCAGTCCATCGAGGAGGCAAAGTCCGGCGCCTTAAAAGGTGAACAAGCAGGGGGCTCGCTCCCAAATGACCTCACGCCGCCACTGATATGCAAATAAAAACAAAGAGAGCTTTATGAGTCATGAGAGTGAGAAAGTGGCGTCGGCAGCTCGGGGAGGTCGTAGCAGGAATTAGAAAACAAATAGGTGAAGGTCAGGTGGGTGGAGTCTGTCTCACAGCGATTTAACAGAAAACTCTGACAGACCGGCCTTCACACATTGTTCTCTGATTGTCCCTCCTGCACATTTATCTGCTGCCTGCCGGCTCCAGGAAATAGTTTAGTCAATACGCTGTTATCGAGTGGCACATAGATCACCCCGCTGATGGTTTTCCCTGGTCGTTTTCCCCCTCCGCGCTCCAGAGATGGAGTGCACGCTGCACGAGGAGCGCGGCCTGAAGCTGCAGGTGGAGAGCCGAATGCTGCAGCTGGAGAAGGACCACTCCATGCTGGACTGCGACTACAAGCAGGCGCAGCAGCGACTGAAGGAGCTGCAGGCGCAGAAGGAGAAGCTGTCGGAGGAGGTTCGTCGGCACACTGAAACACGAGAACGATGCTGAAGCGATGAATCGATCAGTGGTTAGACGTGTGAAGAGATGTTTTGGATAGTTTGGCAGGTTCCTCTGTGAACAGACTGTGTGTGTGTGTGTGTGTCCCACCCAGGTGAAGAACCTGAGCCTGCGTCTGGAGCAGGAGATCCACAAGCGCAGCCTGAGCCAGAGCGAGCTGAAGATGCAGAACCAGCAGGTGTCGGTGCTCCTCTCCTCAGAGAAACAGCTCAAACAGGAGCTCAACCACCTGCTGGACGTGAAGCAGATCCTGGAGAAGCAGAACCAAGAGCTACGCAGGTCTTACACACACACACACACGTTTTGTTAAACTGTTGGCACGTTATCAGGGGGAACCTCGTTCGCCGTATTAGATTTATGCAAAGTGCTCTGGCTCCGGCTGTGAGCTGGCTCGGGTCAGCGACTGACAGGTTCCTGGTGGCGTTTCAGGGAGAAGCAGGAGGCCGACAGCCAGCTGAAGGAGCTGAGGGACCAGTTGGAGGCGGAACAGTATTTCACAGTAAATCTTAATATTACTTTGTAAACAGCAGTAAACCAAACAGCTGGGACTCAGCCACTGACTCACTGTGCCTGTATTCCTAATCCAAGACCCTGTACAAGACTCAGATCCGCGAGCTGAAGGACGAGTGTGAGGAGAGAAATAAGATGTACAAACAGACTCAGCAGCAACTGGAAGAATATCAGGAGGAGAGGTAACTATAAAGGGAGAGGTCAAATAAAATGATCAGTAGCAATCTAAGTCCCATTATTTAAGATGGATACTTCTTCTTCTTCTTCTTCTTCTTCTTCTTCTTCTTCTTCTTCTTCTTCTTCTTCTTCTTCTTCTTCTTCTTCTTCTTCTTCTTCTTCTTCTTCTTCTTCTTCTTCTTCTTCTTCTTCTTCTTCTTCTTCTTCTTCTTCTTCTTCTTCTTCTTCTTCTTCTTCTTCTTCTTCTTCTTCTTCTTCTTCTTCTTCTTCTTCTTCTTCTTCTTCTTCTTCTTCTTCTTCTTCTTCTTCTTCTTCTTCTTCTTCTTCTTCTTCTTCTTCTTCTTCTTCTTCTTCTTCTTCTTCTTCTTCTTCTTCTTCTTCTTCTTCTTCTTCTTCTTCTTCTTCTTCTTCTTCTTCTTCTTCTTCTTCTTCTTCTTCTTCTTCTTCTTCTTCTTCTTCTTCTTAATATTATTATTATTGTTGTTGTTGTTATCACATCATCATCATCATCCTTCTTCTTCTTCTTGTTCTTCTTCTTCTTCTTCTTCTTCTTAATATTATTATTATTGTTGTTGTTGTTATCACATCATCATCATCATCCTTCTTCTTCTTCTTGTTCTTCTTCTTCTTCTTCTTCTTCTTAATATTATTATTATTGTTGTTGTTGTTATCACATCATCATCATCATCCTTCTTCTTCTTCTTGTTCTTCTTCTTCTTCTTCTTCTTCTTAATATTATTATTATTGTTGTTGTTGTTATCACATCATCATCATCATCCTTCTTCTTCTTCTTGTTCTTCTTCTTCTTCTTCTTCTTCTTAATATTATTATTATTGTTGTTGTTGTTATCACATCATCATCATCATCCTTCTTCTTCTTCTTGTTCTTCTTCTTCTTCTTCTTCTTCTTAACATTATTATTATTGTTGTTGTTGTTATCACATCATCATCATCTTCATCATCTTCTTCTTCTTCTTCTTCTTCTTCTTCTTAATATTATTATTATTGTTGTTGTTGTTATCACATCATCATCATCATCCTTCTTCTTCTTCTTCTTCTTCTTCTACTTCTTCTTCTTCTTCTTCTTTTTCTTCTTCTTAATATTATTCTTATTGTTGTTGTTGTTATCACATCATCATCATCATTCTTCTTCTTCTTCTTCTTCTTCTTCTTCTTCTTCTTCTTCTTAATATTATTATTATTGTAGTTGTTGTTATCACATCATCATCATCATTCTTCTTCTTCTTCTTAATATTATTCTTATTGTTGTTGTTGTTATCTCATCATCGTCATCATTATCATTATTATGCAGCCAAAATGTAGTAGGATACGACCTTCATGTGGATGAGAGAAGTTGTACCATGTTCTCATCATCCCCTGAAGGCCATGCAGCAGTTTAACGTCTCTCAGATGGGAACAGCCTCAGTGTGATTGACTGATTAAAATACTGGGACTCTCTCCTCAGGGACTCGCTGACGACGCAGCTGGAAACCAGCCTGACCAAGGCCGACTCTGAGCAGCTGGCGCGCTCCATCGCCGAGGAGCAGTACGCTGACCTGGAGAAGGAGAAGATCATGAAGGAGCTGGAGATCAAAGACATGATGGCGAGACACAAGCAGGAGCTCGGTGACAAGGAGGCCACCATCAGCTTGGTGAGTTGGCGTCAACTCGGATTCAATTTAGAAACCCGGAGAACCCCGATACTTAAGCCGATCCCGATCCCAGGTCAATATTCCTCATGGAATTTTATTGAAACCCACTTTATGTTCACACACATCGTTTCTTAACAAATTGAACAGTGCCCCCTTGAGGCCAATCAAATCCTTGCCTTTATAGTATTGGTCCTTTGTCGAGACTCTTTTTCAGACACAGGTGTACGTTGACGGAAAAGAAGGAAACAAAAAGTTTGGGTTTCAAACTTCCAGAATCGGCTTTCTATTTTAAACTTGCTGCTGCTGTTGTTGTTTGGATGAGGCTCACCGCTGTGCTGTCACCCTGTTACAGCTGGAGGAGTCCAACCGCACTCTGACGGTGGACGTCGGCAACCTGGCCGGCGAGAAAGAGGAGCTCAACAACCAGCTGAAGGAGCTGCAGCAACGTAGGTGTCAGGGCGAGTTAATGAGCATCGCAGAGAGCAGACTTTATTTTATTTTAACAGAAGTGATATTTTATTATTATGCTGGAGGATAAGGAGTTGAAAAGTCGAAAATAGTCATAAATAAAAGTTGTGAAAAAGAGTGACTGACTTTGTTTCCATCTTTGCCGCTGACAGAACTCCAGAAAGCCAAAGAGGAGGAGAAGCACATGAACTCACTCAAAGTGTCCTTTGAGAAGCAGCTGCAGAACGAACGGACGCTCAAAATCCAGGTGTGTGTCTGCGCACCTACACGCACACACCCGGAATATCTTCTCCGCGTTCCTGCTCCTGTGTTAACGTCACATCATTTGTCGTTTTGTTCGCAGGCCATCAACAAGCTGGCGGAGGTGATGAACAGGAGGGAGACGGGGAGAGGAGGCCACCGGAGCATCGACACCGAGGTCCACAGGAAGGACAAGGAGAACAGGAAGCTGCAGCTGGAGCTGCGGACGGAGAAGGAGAAACTCAACAGCACCATCATCAAATACCAGAAGGAGCTGATGGAGATGCAGGCGGTCAGTCGCACAACGCACACCCACACTAACAAAAGAGTATAAATACACTTAGTGTCTCTGCCAGTTACCATACTGGTAATTAAAAAACAATATCATTGCGGGGCGACGTGCAGATAGAGACACTGTCTGTTACAGGGTCATTCTCTCCGCCTCACTGGGTCAGGTCAGGCTAGTTGTTATCTGAACCACACCGCCAATTAAAAACCTGGAATCCAATTCAACCTGGCCAAACAAAAATATTATGTCACTTGGATTACACTGGGAGGAATTACATCTTTCCCGGTTCCCGGCAAATGATGCATTCTCGCAAGGGCGGCGGAGTCAAATACTGGTAAACGGACGTGAGAGCCATGTTTACGTGTTTGTTCCAGTCGTTTTTCCCAATTGACCTAAAAGCCTATTTGGTAACAAAGACATATATGTATAATATATATGTGTATGTATATATGTATATGTATATATATGTATAATATATATGTGTATGTATATATGTATATATATGTATAATATATGTGTGTGTATATATATATGTATATGTGTATATATATGTATAATATATATGTGTATGTATATATGTATGTATAATATATATGTGTATGTCGTGCAGCTGATAGCAGAGGAGAACCAGGTGCGTTTGGAGCTTCAGATGGCTCTGGACAGTAAAGACAGCGACATCGAGCAGCTCCGGTGCCAGATCACCTCCCTCAGCGTCCACTCCCTCGACTCCACTAGCATCAGCAGTGGCAACGACCTGGACATGGGCGACGGATATCCAGGTAGACAGTCACAGTCGGCGCCGTGTCGACTGGGGGAACAGCCACTCTTCTTGCATGCTCTCTCCATCCGTCTTCCTGAGGTCTCTCCGTTTCCCTTTGTTTTTCAGTTTCATTGCGTTTCACCCTTTTCCCTCTTTATGCTTCTTCCTTTTCTCCACCCGTCTCCTCGGGATCCGGCGTCCGCAGTGCGCATTACTCACTCCCAGACCTCAGAGTCAATGTCCTTCACGTACCAGCGCACACACAAATCTGTCTGCATCGACACGCGGCCCGACCTTCACTCGGCCCGACCTCTCTTTGACTCTGACTCTGACTCTGAGGACGAAGACGACTATGGCAGGAAGGTGGAGCGGGGCCGCCACCCCCCGGCCCTCACCTATGAACAGACCCCCAATCCAGAACCTGCAGGTGATCCTGCATGGAGGATTTTCTATCTATTGTTGACATTTAACGCAGCGTAACACCATTTCTGATTGTGCAACCCCGCCAAGGTGGCGCTAATCTGTCTGCTGTGTTGACTCTGTCCCTGCTGGACTTTCATGCTTCTCATTGCTCGCTGTACGCGAGGATACTCGCGGCTTGATACCTAACACTGCTCTGTCTAAACGTTCTCCACCTGCTGAGATCATTCCTTACACCCAGTGTTGTCGTTGTTCTCACCAACAAAAAGGGCAGGAAGTATCCATTTGGTTTTTCAGCCATGAATCATTTCCTGTGTAATGGTCTTCTAAGCGTTTCACATGATTAGAGGCTGTTCCCTTTGTCTTAACGTCTTCCTGTTTTGTTTTGTTTTTTTCCTGCAAAACAGATTCCAGGCTGGACGGCTGGATTTCACTTCCAACGAAAAACACAAAGCGGTTCGGCTGGGACCGAAAAGTAATGCATTCGCCGTTATTATTATTATTATTATTATTATTATTATTCAACACATCTACCCAGTTGTTTTCCTTGGAACCGCAGCCACTATTGAGTCATTTCCCTCCTCCGACGCCGTCAAACCCCTCCCACTCCCCACTCTCCTTTTTCTATTCCAGTATGTGGTCGTGAGCAGTAAGAAGATCCTGTTCTACCACAGCGAGCTGGACCGGGAGCAGGCCAACCCCTTCATGACCCTGGACATTGAGTGAGTCATAAAGCAACAATGGTTAATAGACACAGTAAAGTGGCTAAAGTACAGATACAGGGTAATTAAATAATGATGAATACTCTTTACTTAGTATATAAACTATATAAACATCGTTCATCTCTCATCTCTCCAACAGTAAACTGTTCCATGTCCGACCTGTCACTCACACTGATGTATATCGTGCGGATGCCAGAGAAATTCCAAGGATATTCCAGGTAATGATTTTCCCTTTCTGTCCGTGCCTTTTCCCACATTTCAGACACTACAGAAACTGCATTTGTTGTTGTATTCATTATTATTTTATTATTATAATTATGAATTATTTTATTTAATTAATAAAGTTATAATGTGATTACTTTAATTGGCTCGCCCATCTTTTTCCCCCCTCTCTCCAGATCCTGTATGCCAACGAGGGTGAGAGCAAGCGGGAGCAGGAGGTGGTGGTGGAGCCGGCGTCATTCGGCGAGCGTCCCTCCTACATCAGCCACAAGGGCCACGAGTTCATCCCCACCCTGTATCACTTCCCGTCCAGCTGCGAGGCCTGCACGCGGCCGCTGTGGCACGTCTTCAAGCCGCCGCCTGCCCTCGAGTGCCGCCGCTGCCACACCAAGTGCCATAAAGACCACCTGGACAGAAAGGAGGAAGTTATCGTGCCCTGCAAGGGTCAGTGTGCTCAGACGTAGTAAAATGACATTAAATCGCACTGTACTGCCTGATGCTGCACATGGGCATTAGGTCATAAAGTAAACGTCTATTTCCTTCGCCAGTGAACTACGACATGTCCACGGCCAAAGACCTGCTCCTGCTGGCCAGCTCTCAGGAGGAGCAGCAGCGCTGGGTCAGTCACCTCCTCAAGCGCATCCCGAGGAAACACTCGTTGACGCTGAGCCCGCCCTCCGCCGCTGCGCAGAACAGCCCTCCCGAGGCCACGTCGCGCTCCTCGCCGCGGATCTCGCCGCGCTCCTCGCCGCGGATCTCACCCAGGGGTTCGCCTCATTTATCGACCCACCGTGGAGCCATAAAGATCCAGCCCAGCAGGCAGCAGCCGTCATCGGGGAAGACCAGGTGAGCGACTGGGAGAGGCTGCCATTCATTCATTCATTCATTCATTTATTAAATTTTATGTAATTTTATTTAATTTTATTTAATTTTATTATTTCTATTTTTTTACTTTATTTTTTAAATTTGATTATTTAGCCCAAAATTAAACCTTAATTAATTAACTTCTAAACAAATGATCTTTGAAGGTGGTAAATTACAAATGTACGAGTTCCCAGATTCATCACGAGGCGCTTTTCCATCAGTCATCATCATTGAAACGCATTTTTAATATTTAACGATTCAATTATCTACAACTTATCTTGTTGTCACTGATGAGTCATGGGCTGTGCATAACTCAGTACGCAGCATTAATGCTCCAGCGCAGCGTCTCCCTCAGTGTCACGCGACACCTCATTGAGTAGAACCATCAGAGTCAGCGCCACTAACTGACTCTATCTGATTGTGACTACGTTTGCTCACTCGGCCACACCCTGCCTCTCATCCCCCAGCACTGGCCCCATGCTCCGCATCATCCTCCACTGACCCCTGACCTCTTCACCTCTGACCCCACCTTTATAACGTCTCTCATGCTGGGAGGCAGTAAGTAGCAGAGCTTTGTGTGTGCGTGCCTCTCTGCCCGCCATAATGCCACGCTGTTGTGCCTATTAACCCTTAACGCAGAAGCAGTTGCCCCTAAACGTTGTGAAACATTAAGGCCTCTGACCCCTCGGTGACCTTCAATTGCCGTTACAGGTTGCTTGAGTTTGGCCTGAAAGATTGGAGTTGGTCGATGGATGATGTCGATGTTGATGATGATGATGATGATGATATGTTCTTCTGAAGAAAAGGGGGGGCAGAGGGTAACGGGACCGCCGCATGAATCGTGTCGTTGCGGTTTGTTAGAGGCCTTATGTTGGCCAGTGAGCATGTTGTGTGTGTGTGTGTTTTTTTTGTTGTTCAGTGCAAATCATAAACTGTGTTTGAATTTCATGGAAGCTTGTGAGTTTATGCAAATTCTTACATGCAAAAACAAATATCCCAATGTTTTACTTCTTGCAAACGTACAGCCCCATCTTTTATTCCCTTTATATTCCACTGCTGCATTGTGCGCAGAGCTTTGTTGTTTACAGTGTGTGGATTTTGTGTGGGCACGTCTTTGAAGTCCTGTTCTGTTCTGCATCCCGGTTTCTCATTTCATTCTCTCTCTCTCTCTCTCTCTCTCTCTCTCTCTCTCTCTCTCTCTTTTTGCAGTTAACCCCCGGCTGATCCAAGACCGACTGCAAGACTGAAAACAAACACACACAAAAAAAAACACTAATCATGTCATCATCATCGAGAAAGGTCATGAGAAATGGAACTTTTGTCATAGTTTGATGTTACAGTGGGACTTTATGCTTAGTGGATAAAACAGCCTTATTTTATATTAAAAAAAACAAACAAATCCCAGACATTATTCTTTTAGCTGCAGTGACATACTTGGATTTATGTGTTTTGACATGTTAGGCACGCGTGTGAACATTTGTACATAGAATTAAGAGGTCTGTCTGTGTGCGATGCACAGAAAGTGTAGCTCATAGTATATGATTGTTTTATTTTTATGGCTATAACTCCAAAGCACATTAAACAGTAGATGCCTGTCTGGTAAACGTATGGATACGGTTTTGCCGAGTGGACGATTTTACATTGTTAGTAGTCCTACATTTCTTGGAAATGCTTAATGACACGAACTGGATGCCAGACATAAACAGAATAATGTGAAATGAAAAGAAACAGTTTGTTTTCTTTCTTTACACCCATTAGAAATAAATTCTCGAACCCTTATCACGAATAACAGTTTTTATTTATGGCAAAAAAAAAAGATTAATAATGATGTATTAGAAAGCAAGTTAAAGGATGTCTTAATGTTGTGTATGTGTGGGGTGTGTGTGTACAGTGATACAGACTTGATATATTTAATTGGAAATTCTATAAATACAGAAGCAGTAACATAGTTAGTATATATTTTTTTAAGTTGTTATAAGTACAGTGTACTTCAGGAGACTGAACTATACTGGCATATTTTTGTCTCTCTCTCAGTCGTGCATGTCGAGTGAGTGGGTTTGACTGAAATAAATGTTTCAGAACAGCCTAAAGCTAACTAGCGCTCATCATACATAATGCAATAAAGTGTTTCCCATTTGCTGAAATCAGATCGCAGGTCTAATCCGCGCTCTCTGTTAGGCAGCTGGTCTGACCCCTGTGACCTTTGGTTTCCCTCACCTTAGCCCCTCGTCTACCTGTAGTCACTCCGTCTACATTCACTGCCATGGGGGGGTAAAAAAGTTCGTCACTGGCTCTGATGTAACGGCCTGTCCTCGACTAATGTTTGCGTAGACGGGTCCTTATTTACTTGTAGAGTAATGATTAGCATGTGGAACCAGCTGACTTGGTGGTTTGCTCGTGAGCACTGCTGCACTGCTGTGTGTGTGATTTCAGGAGCGGGACAATATGCGTTCAACCAGAAAACACGATGGTAAGTTTGATTTTTTTTTGTTCAGGATATATAAATATATATCCTGAAATATAAAAATAATATCGACAGTTTTTACTTTTTATGTTTACGTAAACACTTGACTTATCTGACTTCCTGTAATTTATTAATATGATGTTCTTGTGTTTTAGTGATGAATGCCCGCGTTGCCCTCGCTTTCCTCTGGTTGGCCTACTTCTGTCACGGCACTCTGTCCTGCCCAGCTCTCTGCAAATGCTACTCCAGAAGAGCTGAGGTGGTCTGCAACGATGTTCCCCTGACAGAGTACCCCACCCAGGGCCTCCCCGAGAACACCACCATCTTGACCATCCAGTTCACAAACATCACCTCCATCTCCGAGAAGCATTTAAATGCCACGCCTGTGCTGCAAGGACTCCATTTGTACAGCAACAAACTGCGGCACCTTTCCCCGAATCTCCTCAGGGGCGTTCCTCATCTCAACACGTTGGATCTCACAGAAAACAAGCTGACTGACCTGCCTGCAGACATCTTTGACCACGCCCCGCTCCACAGCTTGGTGCTGAAGAAGAATTTGATAGAAAACGTGGATGCGGAGTGGCTTCCCGACAACAGCAGTCTCACCTGGTTGGACTTATCTGGGAATCGCATTCGAAAGATCCCGCCCGCTTTTCTCCAGAAATTGCATCACCTCGAGAACCTTGACCTCTCCAGTAACCATCTGGAGGCGATTTCTGCAAATTCTCTGGACGCACTGACCAAACTTGAGAGGTTAAACCTGCAGGACAACAACTTAAACACCCTGGATGCGTCAGTTCTTCAGAGCACCCGCAGCCTACGCTATCTGTTCCTCTCTCGGAACAAGCTCAGCAAAATCCCCCAAAACCTTTTCAAGGAGCTGACTGAGCTCAGAGTCTTGAGTCTGGAGGACAACCAGCTGAGCGACGTCCCTGAAGGTTTGCTGGACCAGCTGAAAGCCCTAGAAGAAGCCGGTCTTGACCTGTCCTCCAACCCCTGGCTGTGCGACCAGAAGGTGGAGTACCTCTGGAGGTGGATTCAGAAGAACAAGAGACAGATTTTCCTTCCTGAGACCATCACATGTGCTGGACCTCCGGCCTTATCCGGACGTTCAGTAACATCACTGACCAAAAGTGAACTCAATCTTCAGTCTTAGTATTTTCCATCTTCGTGATGGTTATTCTCCAGTTTGGTATTGTGCCAAATTCAGGCTGTCAACCAACCAAATATTAGTTTAATTAGATATAATGTGAGTAATGCAAATAAGAATCTGCCTTATACAGATACATAAAATTCATCCCGTTGCCTTTTGTTGATATCGTTGAAAAAAAAAATCTCCTAACACGCCCTGTTGTACGGAATCGGGAATAAAAAGAAAATATTGATTGATGTGTGGTAAACTCTTTACTTTGAGTAACAAAGTACAAGTGGTGAGCTGGGTTTGTTTGCCTCTTGCAACACTTTGTGCTGACACACCGCTCGGAGCAAATACACGAGACGGTGTATAAAACTAAGTCCTGGTCCAAAACAGAGGGAGTCCCACTTTTGTGTTTCAGGTAAGATGATGATTTTTTTTATCGTTCATTGAGTTTACCTGTAAATGATTGGTGATTGTATGCTGTTGTCTACAGTGTTTAAAGATGTACTTGCGACTGCTCGTGACCGTCACCGCATTGGCTGAATGTCTTCACCACACTCCCAGTGGCCGCTCCTGCCCAGACCTGTGCTCCTGCTCGTTCCCACAGTCACATGTGGTGTGCAGCCAAAGCCACCTGATCACTTTCCCTACCGATGGTTTATCGCCCAACACCACTCGACTGTCCATCCAGTCCACCAGACTCGCCACGGTTACAGCCCATCATCTAAGTCTTGTGCCCCTTTTAAACAACCTCCAGCTGTATCACAACAACCTGACCAGCCTACCGTCAGATCTACTGAAGGGAGTTCCTCACCTAATCAAGCTGGATCTCACGGGGAATCAGCTGGTGTATCTTCCTCCAGATGTCTTCAGCCATGCTTGGCTCCAAAGTCTTTTGCTCAAGAATAATCGGATCGAAAAAATGGACTTGGAGTGGTTTTGTGTCAACAGCAGCTTGACCTGGTTGGATTTGGCCGGGAACCGATTGACCGGGATCCCGTCCGCACTGCATCTAAAGATGCCTCGTCTCCGGATCCTCGACCTGAGTTATAACAACCTGCAAGAGCTTCAGCCTGACGCCCTGGAAAACCTGCACCAACTGGAGTCACTGAACCTCGCTGGGAACAAACTCATCTCCCTGAACCCTACGACTTTCACCCACAACCTGAAACTGTCCCAACTGTTCTTGCAGGAGAATCAACTCAAAGATCTGCCGCCGACCCTTCTCCGGGACCTCCAACACCTGGAACTTCTGCTCCTGAATCAGAATCTGCTGCAGTCCCTTCCTGAAGGTTTCCTGGATGGGAGGAAATCCACTTTTCGGGCGATCTTGACAGGAAATCCCTGGATGTGTGACAGGAAGATAGAGATTCTAAAGCAGTGGCTCACTGACCATCCTGAAAATGTCTTCTTCCTGGAGGAGGTGAGCTGTGCAGGCCCTGAGGCTCATAAAAACAGACAAGTGGTCTCTCTAACGGACGACGAGCTCGGCCTGGTAAAACCTGACAAGACTGCACACGAGTGATGGAGGAGCGAGCTATGGATGAACGCCACTCATCACTTTGTTTGCAAAGTCGAATGTCAAATGGACACTGTTCAATTCTAAAGTAAAAATGTTATAATTAATTACTGTCATTACTTGGATACAGTCCAGCCCACTGGGTGGCGTTAGATACTCAATAAATGTGTCAGTGCTCAGTTTATGAGCCGATTTACTGGCCAACAAATATATGTGCGAGCTAAAATACTCTGCTTTATTTATTTTTATTTTATTTTAACTACAAGCTTATCCTTGAATACAAATATGTCCGATCCAGATATTTAACTCTCTTACCTTAAATATGATCCCAAACCTTTTAGATTAAAAAAATATATAATTTCAGGTTCGCCTGGTGAATCCTGTCTCCGACGGACCCGTCTCACTTGACTGTTGTGTCAGATACACTGTAAGCGTCGTTTCAGTCGCGCCCTTTTGTTTGTAATGATGTTGAGCATGTGGGAGTGCGTGGGCAGAGCCATGCAAGAGCTGACCAGCTGACCCCTCCTGATGTGTTTCAGTATCTCTAGCTTTCTTATGTTGTCTGTCTCTTCTCACACAGTGTAGCTGTGTACCTGTGTACAGTGTATATATATATATGTATATTTATATATATATATACAGTATATATAATGTGTGTATATATATATATATAGATATATACATATATATATGTATATGTGTATGTACTGTACATATGTGTGTGTGTGGGCCAGTGCGCCCCTGTACACAAGCCTCGATCGCAGTGAGTGCATCAGACTTAATTTAATTTATTGCCCTTATAAAATATAAAACGTCGCCCCCTCTGGAGGTTGTTACTTATGAAAATTAAATCCAACGTTCCCCAAAGAAAGCGGGAGCGCACAAACGCCACGGGAGGTTTCATCTGCGTCTTTAACGCTACGTCTTTGAATTCCTGGCGGTGAGAGGTGGAGGAAGTGGGCATGTGAACAGATTGCTGGCCCGCGGAATCTTGTGAGAATTCCCTCTGAATGGGAAAACACACTCTCCTCTACCTTTTATAAAACACTGCTGCGCTCTGGTCAAGACATTTAATCTCCATCTGCTCTTGTTAATATCCCCTGCCGCTGATCCTTGTGCCTTCAGTGGGAACAGCGTTCCTCGGATATGAAAGGACGAAGCTATCCCTCCCAGTACGGAGAAACATCTAACGATAAGACGCTGACTGACACTGAAATCTGAAAAGGTCACAGGCGTCGCAAAATGACTGCAGCCTCCCCCGGCCCGCCGGCGCATTAATCCTGACACCGTGTTTGATAGCTTCTCATTAGCATGTAATTGTGGAGTAATAACTTGATATTTGTCATAACCTGCTCGCACGGAAACACCTCGCCGTTTAATATGTGACAGCTAATAAACTGTCTCTCTCTCCGTCTCTGCTAATTTAGCAGTTTCCTGGATTGTGTTCTGAACCTGGCACCGCTATGCTTCTGGGGTTATCGGGTTTAGGCCCCCGTTCAGTACATTTCAATAAGTACCACTGGGAGATAGTTGAACCACAGGCTGTGAACTATACTACGATTAATCACACACACACACACACACATAAAAAATCCCAAGACAGAGTTTCCCCTTTCCCCAACAAGGTGCACATCCATCAATAGACACATCTGCTCCTTATCTGCAGCACCTTTGTCCTCCACCTTGATGTTTCACAGGTCACACTCACCTTCTTATATATATATATATGTGTGTGTGTGTGTGTGTGTGTGTGCTGGAATATGTAGCGAGGCTGGGCGACTCATTAAAAGCTCACCTAAAGGTGGGTGAGCAGAGTCACACTGTGGCTGTCTTCAGGAGCCAGGGGCCGTTACCGTGTGGGCACTGAGCAACTCAGCGAGCCCTTTGTCAACCTTCCCACTCGTTTGACTTGAAATCGACATTGTTTATGCTTCGAGCCTGTGCGTGCTCAAGACCAGCATGCATTGCAGCTTAAAGTAAAAAAAAAAAACAACAAAAAAACAACGGCATTAACCTGCATCTTTATTTATCATAATTGTATGTGGATTTTATCACCTCCACCCCCACCCCCCGACTTTCTCCAGTTCATAAATCACAGCTTTGCTTGACAACATAAACACGGCGAGAGAAATGCGCTGTTGCCTCAGTGCATTATCTCATTATTGGCAAAAAGGACCGGCGCCGCTTCCCATACTGTTTGACTGTGCTCTCCAGGGAAACAGGGCTATTACAGCGCAACGGCCTTTCTATAGACGGACGCCGAGTTTAACGCTGCAACAAATTCTGGCTGTTTGATTGGGGGGACGGAGGTTTTTCCGATTAAGCCTCCATTCCATATCCGAAAATGGGGTTTTATTTGTTGTCAAGATGAAAGATGACAACAAATTTAAAAAAAAGGACACAAAGCAGCAGAGGTGATAGATGTTGTCTTGTCTCAGGGGCAGCACGTAAAGCTACTGATGGTACACTGGGTCTGCAGGATATGGATGCACCAGTCTCAACCATGATGTTATGAAATATTTGAAGTGGTTATTCCAATTTCATCCTCTTGCACTGCTTAGGGTCAGAGGTCATCAGCTAAATACAGTGAAACCTCGACTTACGAACGCCTATACTTGCGAACATTTCGAGATACGAACCGGAGATTCAAGATTTTTTTGCTGAACCAAATTCGACTTCCGAAACCCGAGCACGGAAAAATCAAAAACATTTCCCCGGCCGCCGCCATTACGTATGACCCGTGAGCGAGTCTCAGAGAGTGTCAGGTGACTGAGGCTGTGTCCGAAATCGCTCCCTAACCCCTATAGAGTCCACTACATTCATTTCCCTATGAAGGGAATAGGGATCGAAAAAAAACGCTTCGATTTACGAACGTTTCAACCTACGAACCCGATCGAATTAAGTTCGTAAGTCGAGGTTTCACTGTAGATGGCTCTTTAAGGCCTACATTACTAGTTGTTTGTTTCTAGATGTTGATCGGAATTGGCTCCAGCGCCCCCCCTTGGAGCATCGCAGGAAAACGGTGTAGCCAATGCAATTAAATAACGAATGGATATCGACATAATCTGTACTTACTTTGAATCGTTTGCGAAACCTTTTACGCAACCTTGCAAAAAAAAGTGCATGCTGATAGACATGATCTATATCTGTGTTGTTGTTTTGTTTTGTTTTTCCCACCACCAGCAGGAAACACGACAGCTCTGTTCTCCCATCGACATGCACACCATCACTGACGGATCGCCTGCTCCTCCCCCAGCTTCTCAGACTCTACACATCCACTCGCCCTAATGACTATGTAAATATTCCACTGCAGCTATGCGCCGCCTTCAGTCGCTGCACCTTTCATCTGGCTCCGGCGAGAGCGAAAAGCTTTCTTGTAAATACTCATTGTCGCCTTTGTGTCTTGCCGTATAATCTTTTCCCCCTGTGCCGGGTTTGACACATTGATCCCCGCGCCGCCATCCATCTGCGTTCGCTCACAGTGACCCACGCAGGGGCCAAACGGGGCCAAGGGAGTTTAATTACCCCCGAGCACAAAAGACAAGGACGCGGCGTTTCATCACAGTTTGACGTCTACATCTCCTCGGTGACTCCTCACACCCTCTGCCATAAGTTCTGATGTCAGCCCCATCATATCCTGTCACGCTGAGCCCATACGGATTATCACCCAGCTCCATCTGTCCTCGCGGGCTTTAAATATAGTGCCAGGAAGAGAACTTTCACCTGTTGTTGTGGTGGTCAGCACAGATTCCCCGCAGAGGTGCCGGCAGCAAGCGAAATGTGTTCACAACATGTAGGAACAAGATAAAGGTCGCTGGAGCAGGTCATAGGTCAACGATGAGCATATGGAGGGAGTTGTTTCTGTGAATATTTGTTTTTCAAAGAGATAAATGATACGTTTGACTCCGCCAAGGAAACAAAAAGTCGCTGAGGACATTTTTTTTTTATGATCTCCGGTCACGCGTTACGTAGCCACTGTAAAAAGCCACTTTTGGACGAGGGCGCTCCACCTCATAAAACATCATTGTCTGTTGATGAGATAATCAGCCGTGGCAGGTGCGTCAGCCGTCGGGTCAGATGTGGCCAATTACTTTAATTAGACGCCCCATACATTTGTCAGCATAAATGTCACGGGGTCACTCATGGAACATGGATGATTCAGGGTAATGCGTCCTTTGTAGGCCGTTTTTAAAAAAAAAAAAAAAAGAGGGGGCCATTGGCGAAGGGCACGAGCCAAGAGGCCGAGGGGAAAGAGAGACAGGTTGTGGCAGACAGACTGCAGGCAGAGCTGTTTCTCTCCTGTCGCTGTGTGGCAGCCCTTTAATTACATTCATCTGCAAGAAAACCTTGTGATCGATTTTTTTTTTTCTTTTTTTTTAAATAAGCCGAGGCTTCCTTAACAAGCCTTTGCTTGAACAACTTGTATTATTGAAGCGTGTTATTTCAGGCTAGCTGGGGCCTGATCAAAGCAGCGACACAAAACACACACACACACACACAGAGTGCTAGTGCAAACCGAAATGCTATTCAGTGCATTAATGGGTAAAAACATGAATAAATAAGCCACATGCGGATTCTGACTTTGCATTTACATATTCATGTTTGCTGAGTTTGTGTCAGAGACAAATACTGGGACGCAAACGTGGGATTTCCCACCCTACATATTTTATTAAGAATTTATTTTACTTGACATCATCCACTAAAGCCGAATAAATAAAAAGCAAAAGGAAAAAAAGAAATTCACCCAGAACCACCCGGTGTCTCTTTCACATAAAAAGCACTGTTAGAAACCGCCGATGCTGGAGAAGCGAGGCCATAAGTTTGCGGTCAGATCTCAAGTCGCAGTGAGACGAGTGGGAGTGATGGATACACGCTTTCCATTCTTCCCCCGTTTCCAGGCGAACAGATGGATTGAAAGGTTTTAGGAAAAAGAGAGAAGACAGGTTCTGTTTTATTACGTCCACTGAGGCCGTCGCTCGAAAAACACATCCCACAGTTTAATTATTCACCCAGGAGCCACTTAACATAAATCTGTATTTTCATTAAGAAGCAAAGAGAAAAGGCAATAAAATACGTTTCCATGAGGAAACTCATAACAGATTCATGGTGAGGCCTCCTTGGACTCACACCCACTACTGCGTTCAGGAGCAAACTTAATGTTTGCAAACTCATTCACTTCCCTGCAGGGGCTGCACTCCATCTCCACCGGTCAGTGTTCAGCTTGCAGACGCACAATAGTGTTGATTTGATTGTAGAACACTTTACTTTGTCATCTGTTATAGCCCGTGAGATTGTGTTATGTTCCCGAGGCTCCGTGCATTCCACTTATCCGCATGGTTACAGGCCCACAAGGACGGGAGTGATGATTTTGCCCTGGAGCATTCCGCAAGCTCCCAGATGCAGAGGAAATTATTATTAAGTTAGAGGAGGGAAAAAGGGAAAAAAAAGAGAAAAAGTCGATTTGTGCACACGGGTTGAGTGGGTTCAGCGCATCATCCAATTCCGCCATTTGGTAGAAGGTCAAATTTAATCTGTGTAATTATTGTCATGCAATTTTATGCAGCGCTCCACCTGAGTCAAAGTGCTGCGGGAGGCGCCCACGCACTGTTTTATCCATCCCTGCTGAGAAAAGGGAGAAAAAAAGAAAAAAAGAGAGAAAGAAACTCATTCTGCACAAAAACACTGCTCGAAAGTGTGTTTTTTTTTTCTCACCCTCCTCTGAATCTGACATCAGGGAGATTACCTCTTCCCTCGCCTGCAGCTGAAAATACCTCTCAGGCAGAGATAGTGCTCGCACGGCCGGGCTGTTAAAGCCCAGCATTATTATGCACACGCACATTCTTATTCAAATGACTCTTTCTGACCATTTCAGGCCGTGAAGCCATTAAAATATCCCATTTGTTCTCTTCAAGAGTCCACATTATCTTTTTTTATTGTGGTCTCGAGAGGAACATTTATCCATGAGGTGTTTTTCATCCGTTAAATCGGATTTCTTCTCTCTTGTCGTCGATGTTTTGTGTTTCATCCTCCATGTTGTGTGTGTGTGTGTGTGTGTGTGTAAGTCTACTTACAACTACCAACGCTGACTTGTGAAAGCAACATACAGTACGTGCTTGACACAACTGGCGTTTGTTTGTCTTGAACTTTGGTCCGACTGGACTGAGTGTGTGTGTGTATGTGTGTGTGTGTGTGTTTGCGGGAGACCAACAGGGTTTCCCCTATTTTTAGACGGGAGACGTGAGCAGAAGAAGATCCCTGTCCGAAAAGGTCAACAGGACGGGGCGAGGCGAGTCTCTCTGTGTTCACGCTCTTCTCAAAAATGGCCGTGTGCAACTCGATACCGACGCGACAATGCGTCGCCGTGGAAACAATCGGAGCTGCTATACTGTAGTTGGGTGGATGGGATTTGATGATTATCTTAAATACACAAAACTCCAGTTGGCAGCGCTCCTCCCAAATCGCTGCTTAATTGACCGTACAATAGTGTGGCGGCAGGAAGTAGCTCGGGTTTCGGGCTAAATGTCACACAGTGTTTATTTCCAGCATCCTCCAAACACAATCCGTGACTTAAGAGGGATGCCGAATGGCGCACGATGTGCGTGCCGCAGACTTTCTGCTCTCCATTCCTCTCCTCATGTTCGCCCTGGAACGGAATGTCGGCAATGCGACGTAAACACCATTACACCACAAAGCAGACGAGACGTAAACAACAAAACAAAGCGTATGCAGTTGTGTAGTTATGCTTGTTGGCCACACAACGACCGTCTAGGGGAAACATACTTGCAGCGTGCAGATTGTCGCTGTGGCCGCGGCCATGTTTGTGGACAGATAACGATGAGCAGAGATTTGCTCAGGAATACCTCTAGTCTTAAACGCCCACTGAGCGCCGCCGGTGAGCAACACGTGGGTGTTGAAAAAACTGGTGATTAGCCAGCAGGTCACTGCAGGTCACTGTAGAGTAGACCACTGATGGTTGTATGTGTGTGTGTGTGTGTGTGTGTGTGTGTGTGTGTGTGTGTGTGTGCAATTATTTGTATGCACTTGTAGGTGGGCGGCTAAGAGAAGAGTGGAGAGAAGGTGCTTGTGTACGCCAGTGTGTATGTGTATGTGCCTGTAAGTCTAAATTTGAACGTGACGGTTCATGTGTGTGTGTGTGTGTATGTGTGTGCGTCTGCTGGAGGAACATTGTTCCATGACACAATGCGTGCCTTTGACATTCCAGCTCCACCTGTCAATGGGCAACAAAGGCCTTTCTCCCCAGCTTTGACATGTGTGGCTCTGCTGCTGGTCCACAGAGATAGCAGGGTCCTGTGTAGGACACGTGTGGGTGGACGGCCCGTCCAACATCATCGTCCTTCTCTCAGACGCCACGACCTAGAGCTCAGTGCCAAACCGTGCATCACACCTGCACGTGAAAGCTGATACAGCGCTCACCTGCTAATCAATCAATGCTGTGATGTAGTAACAGCAAATACCTTACATTACTGACCTTTGACCTTAGCTCCCTCATCAGGCCAAACAGTGTTAGTTTTTCAAACCAGCCAATCAAATATGCAATTCCACAAAGGGTCATGTGCGTGTAGTACATTTTGAAATTAATTTGTGCACCAGGCCCCACGACTTTATGCTTATTTCCCCAAAAATTTTACAGGGCACGTAAACACAATTGAGACACAAGTCGACCCTGCAGGTTGCAATGAGATCAAAGTGCCGACGTCTGAAACAAGACGTTTGAATTAAATGTCAAATCTTAATTATAGCTCCCCTCCTGCGCCGGCGGATGGCGTTTCTAAGGATTGCTCTGTGTGTGCAGCAGGTTTCATGTCACTCAGACTAATGGCGTAGGAGTGACCTTTCAATTTTTGAAGATTAAACCTTTAAATATCGCCGCCATTAGAGGGCGGTTTTGACTGGATTTTTGAAAACTATGCGTCACATTGTGAAAAAGCTCAACCCTTTAAGTTGCATCAGAATTGCGTGTACAGGCGGAATAGTCCTGAGGTCAAATCTTTTACTTCATTGCTGGTGTTTTTAATTAGGGGACACTGGTTATGATATTTATTTTCTGAGGTTGATAGATTCTATGGAAGCACGATGAATCCATTTGTGTTTTGGAACTGTGGTTGCCCGGTAACAATGCAAATTGGACAGCAGACAAGATAAAGTTGTAAACAAAGTCACAGTTAATGGTTGTTTTTTATGTAAAGTACTGCTCTAGTTTACATACAGTCAAAAATAATAATAATAATAATAAGCCGCAGCACGCTGAAGCAATGTTTTCACAGTAAACAACACCGTTTTCACAATACTTCCCAAAAAAGAATGGTCTGACTGTCAATTCTACAGGATGTTTTTTTTACAGTGTACATTTGTCTTTTCTCCAGGGGGAGCTATTTCAGAAAACATCCGTGCCATGTGTATTTCTGTACAGAGCAATGAGCTACTGTGTTGTCTACAATGTGAGTGAGTGTGCGGACTGGGATGGTGTGTGTGTGTGTGTATGTGTGTGTGTGTGTGTTTGTGTGTGTGTATTGGCTGTTCACGCAGTACCACTCAGTCTACAGGGACTCACAGCTCATCAAGTCAATATCTCACATATATGTCCACCTGAATAGTCTTTTGAGGCCATTACTGCAGTTTCTATTTACAATCTCCAGGCGCCACAGGATCATTAACCACAACGCTGGCACATTAAGTTGAAGAATGAAGAATCAATGAATGTGATCTTTTGTTGTCAATCTGTTTTTTTTTTGTTGTTGTTGTTGTTGTTTATGAGGGGAAGTATTCGTTGGCCTCGGCCGTGCTGTCCAGGCTGGTGTCCTTGCCGGGTGCCGGGATGCCCGCCCCTCCTCTGGGACCCTTCAGCAAGGGGGTGAATGTGTCACTGTGACAGGAGGAGCGCGTGGCGCTGTCCCACGCCCCTGCGCAGCAGACGTGTCCACGTGCGCCGGGCGCAGCCGTCGGCTCGCCGGCGCCGGAGCGCAGCGCCATCAGCTCGATCTCGTGCTTGGCCGCGGTCTCCAGCACCTGTTGCTTGTTGTAGAACATGACGAAATTGTTGATGATGGGGTGGATGGGCAGGGCGATGGCGATCACGCCGCAGAGGAAGCTGATGGCCGCGTTACAGCGGCCTAAAGTGGTCTTTGGGTAGACGTCTCCATAGCCCACTGTGGTCATGGTGATCACAGCCCACCAGAACGACTGCGGGATGCTGGTGAACAGAGTGTCCGGGTGGTTCTGCTCCATGGTGTAGCCCAGTGCGGAGAACAGGAAGACCCCCACGCCCATGTACATGAGGAGAAGTCCGAGCTCCTTGAAGCTGCTCTTCAGGGCGGATGTGAGGGTCTGGAGTCCGGCGGAATGGCGAGCCAGCTTGAAAATGCGCGCTATGCGCATTATGCGTAAAGCCTGCACCGCCTGCTGCACGTTGGCCAGCTCCATCACCCCTGCGCCGAAGGAGGTCAGAGTCAGCACCACGAAGAAGGGCATGATCGCCATGAAGTCGATGATGTTCATGAAGGCGAGGACGAATTTGACTTTGTTCGGGGAGGAGATCAGGCGCAGCAGGTATTCGACGGTGAACCAGCAGATGCACGCGGTCTCGATGACCTCCAGAGTCGGGTGCTCCGTGAGGTTCCCCTCCGAGTCCTCCACCTGCAGGTCGGGGATGGTGCCCACGCACATGACCACGGAGGAGACGAGGATGAAGATGAAAGACACGATCGCGATGATGTGCGCGGGCAGCGACGACTCCGGCTTCTCCATCAGCCTCCAGAGGCAGATCTGGACGCGCTGCCAGCCGGTGGCGGACGGATCCCCCTCTCGGTCCACCAGGATAGTTCTCACTTTCTCCGCAATCTCTGCCAGTTCGTCCTCCACCTCCTTCAGGTGGCTCCTGCAGCACTCGTCCAGAAAATCCGAGCCGATCTTCCAGAACTCCATCTCCTTCATGAAGCAAATGGGGCAGATGCCTCTCTTCATGTGGATCTCGCCATAATAATACAGCTCAATGATGCATTTAAACGCTTCAGGGTCTCGGTCAAAATAAAATTCCCCAGTGTCCGGGTCGTAGTCGTCGCACAGGAGCGAGATTTCCTCCGGAGACTTTGGCGAGCAGTCCACCAGTTCCGCCAGTCGCGTGTCCGGGAAGCGGCTCAACACGTCCCCATACAGCACCTGCTTCACCCCGCCGATGTTAACAACAATCTCCGTCTCCTCGCTGGCTTCAGAGCCGTTACAGTCCGCATAGCGCGTCCTGTGGACCCCCCACATTGTGTTGACCAGTGCGCCAAAAAGTCACCAGTGGCTCCAGCGCGCCGTGCGTAAAACGCGCCAAACCCCGCAATCTCAGCGCGTCAGGGAGAAGCAGTGTGTGTTGGTTCAATGGTGACTGCGGCGCGAGGTCCCCTCCGTCCAACACAGCCGTGTTTGGCAGTGGACAGTGCGCCTGTGCGCACCGACAAAGTTGGCACTGAAAGTGCGCGTAAGTGCGTCAAGTGCGATCGGACCCTACATGTTCCGGTGAGTACCTTTCAAAACAAGAGCTCTCACTCCGGGGCTGCTTTTTGTTGTCTTTGGGGGGAAAAAAGGACATCAACAATGACACAGTCAAATAATTCCTTAACTGGACGCAGGTGAAAGTCCCGCATTTAACATTCAGCCAGAGTTACGCAACGTGCCAAATACCTCCATGGCAACACTCATTTCAGGGGACATTACTGTCAGCGTACTGGGGTGAACTCTGAATAAAGGGATGCCGAGGACATGGATGGTCCATAATCAATTATTAGGCCTTAATTGACATTATAACAGTTTGTTTTTATTTTGAAAATATACAGCATGTCTTCCGGTCGTGCTGTGTGTGTGTGTGTGTGTGTATGTATGTGTGTGTGTGGTTGTGTTGGCGCAGAGGTGTGCAGCCAGCAGATCATAAATATCGGTGGTATGTAATGAACTGTGAAGCAGCAAACAGGGAAATCAGGGCGAGACACTCCACCGTTCGATCTGCGATGATCAGTTACAGGTAATCGATAAACAGGCGCCACTAGACCAGGAACTTCAATCAACCCTACCACAATAAATAATTGTTTCCACACGAGGGACGCACACGCTTCAGCTGTCATCCATTTTGAATCAATTAATGGCCGTCACCAAATCACTGCGACCGAGCAATAATGACTTCCACTATAAGATAATTTTCCCACATAAACATTAGATGAATGGAAAAAAAGCTTTATTATAGTGACAGTGATGACTGGGCATTAAAACTAGTAGGGATGTCAACAACCAGGGCCAAACGTTAAGCATCAGAGAAGCCTGTTTTTTCCCCTATAGGCTACAGAACTTTTACTTTAAATGCAAGTGGACACGCCTGCACCAGATCAAAATGAATTATTGATCTGATCATACAGAGTCTCTATAGGACTGCTTTTCCTTATTGTGTGTCTCCACCTAGTGACAGGCCATCCACACTGCTGTGATCTAAAGGCTTTTATTTCTCTGGCTGTAAATAGTGATGCAAACCACAAAGGAAGAGAGTCCATTAATAATAAAAGATCATGTGTAGTACAGTGTTCAGTACTGATGCTAAGCTTAAAACAACATACTGCACGAGGTCAAACCTGCAATGCAGTGGAGTTGAATCATACTGTAATAGTGTGTTTTTTTTCACCGCAGACATTTTGACTTGTGACGGAAGGAAAACAAGATGAGTAAATTATGAAATTAAACTAGAAAAATATGTTTCTGAAGACAATGGAGTAATTCTGCGTTGGAATAATACTTAATAATGGCTGCTAATTATTTAACGGTATAGAAAAAAAATCTAAGCAATTTGAAAAAAAATGCAAATTTGCAACAGAGATGATTATTAAAATTATGTACACAGAAATTGATATGGAGTAAACCTGTGGCTTGTGGGGCCCCTAAATGACTGGGGCCCTTGGGACAATCCAGTATTTCTCCACAACCTAAGTTAATCATATTAATGTCTTATAAATGTCATGAATCAGTCAGTTGTGTATATATTGTTATGTGTTGTGTTTTTGGTGAACACAGTCTATCAGACTGATTCATCCGTATCACCGGTGTTACACTTCCTCTTTGTGCCTTCTGCACCCTCTCCTCGTCAGTATACCGGCTGTACTAAACTACACGGCGCACGCTGATTGGCTGAGGCGCGGCGTCGCCCCGAGCGGACCAATCAGCGTGGGCCACGGTGAGACTCGTCGGTGTACTTTTGTGGAGGGGGACGCAGCTGCTGCAGTTTGCGTGTGTTGCTAACGGAGGATACGAGTAGCCGAAGCCATGAGGCCGCTTTTACTCGGTGAGTCAATGAACAAACTGACCTTTTCCTACTTTTATTTTTTTTTTTTAAAAAGCAAGAAATTTGTGAATTTGTTTACAGCGCGCGTGCTCGAGTCCGTTTCCGTTTCCGTGGCTAGCTTAAACATCAAAGTTCAGGTGCACAAAACAGTGCCAGGCCTCAGTCACCTTTCACTCACGCAATTAATAAACGTCGATTTTTAAATTTGCTGCCACACATGTTTGCAATACTTCTATTGTTATTACACATTGGATGTAAATTTGAGATTGCTACATTGCTAATAGTAAACCCTCTTGTTTTGTCATCTTCGTCCTTCCTCCATCATCTTCCTCCAGGAGTGTTGGGCTGCTCCCTGCTCCTGTGTGTCCAGGCTCTGTACTCAGCCAGCGATGATGTCGTCGAGCTCACGGCGTCCAACTTCAACAGGGAGGTGATCCAGAGTGACAGCCTGTGGCTGGTTGAGTTCTACGCTCCCTGGTGAGTCAGGACAACAAGCTGCGATCATAGTCCCACTGTAGCAGGCATCTCACACTGGGCTGAGGTCGATTAAGTAGTCAAATCAAAGTGCATGGAACTGTCTCATGCAAAAGATCACAACAGAGAACTCATTCAGAGGTGAATTATAGTATTTAAAAAAATGCAGACAATATCATAATGAAGTATACTATTAATTGCTGGTTAGTCTAGGAGCATTGGGTGGAGTCTGTGTGAATATAAAATATCTGTTTGTGAATCATATATTATATTATATTATATTATATTATATGATATACACACACACACACATATAATATGATCTGACAAATAATGAGGCACAGAATTTGCACACTGCAGCAGTAACTCGTTATAAAATAATTCTGTCATCCATCTTATTTTTGCTGATGCCTAATTAATTTGATGTGCCCGTCGTAAATCTGCATTGTAAATCTGGATTATGAGAAATAGTATGTTTTAGAATTGGAGTTAGTATTCACATCTCTGCGTCTCATTTGTTTATCACCACAGGTGTGGCCACTGTCAAAATCTCGTGCCAGATTGGAAGAAGGCAGCCACTGCCCTCAAGGTAAATAAGTCATCTCTGCCACGCTCGCCTTCATTTGCAGCTGGTTTGTAGACTGAATGAATGATGGATTGTTGTGTCAGTATTGCGGAGTCGGCATTATGTTCTCTTAGCGTGACTTGCCATTGTTGACAAAATCAAAACTCTGGCAGTGAAATGTGCATTTCGGCTCACACACATCTTATCTTTATCTGATCTCATCTGTTTGTGCAGACAAATGAAGGACGCACAAGTATTGAAAATGTTTTGCATTTCTTCACTGATGCACTTAATTGTAAAACTGAATATTCATGTTATTTGAAGAAAATGATAAAAAAAAAGGGGGGGACAAAAATAATATATAACTGTATTAGAAAATTCAGTGCGAAACCCCTGAACCTACTTTTTCTGTAATTCTCCTACAGGGAATTGTCAAGGTCGGGGCAGTGGATGCTGACCAGCACAAGGCACTGGGGGGACAGTATGGTGTCAGAGGCTTCCCCACCATCAAGATCTTTGGAGCCAATAAGAACAAGCCAGAGGAGTACCAAGGTACAGATGATGAGAGCACTGCAACTTCTAATGATCACAGTTTTCCTGACCTGTCAAATTAAGTTACAGGTCAAAGATAAACAGTTATAGTGAAATATTAGACAAGAGGCAACACACACGCACATCATGTCTTGTGTTTTTGGCTGCAGTGACAGAAATCTGCATGTGTGTTCACCTCCTCAGGTGGACGCAGTAGCCAGGCCATTGTGGATGGAGCAATGAATGCATTGCGCAGTCTTGTGAAAGAGCGACTGAGCGGCAAATCTGGCAGCTCTGGCTACAGCAAACAGGTAGAACCAGTAGTCAACATTACGCTGGCTTTGTTTTGCAGCTGAAGTCGGAGGAAAAAACAAAACACTTAAATGAATGTTGAGTCACGCTCTGCTGCTTTCCAGCAGAGTGGCGGAAGCAGCAGCGGTGGCAGCAAGAAAGATGTAGTCGAGCTCACAGATGACAACTTTGACAAGATGGTGCTGGAGAGCGATGATGTGTGGATGGTGGAGTTCTTTGCCCCCTGGTGTGGACACTGCAAGAAGTGAGTTTGGCACCTGAAACAAATAGTCTCCAGCCATAAATAGTGATGAGCCATTTTTAAAGAAAGTAATCCATAATAAATCTGTTGTGTGACATCTAAGCTATTTTTTTCAAAATCAGGTTGATTTGCTGGACTCTGCTAACCGGAATCAGGAGAAACTCTGTTAGCCTCACATTATAAGTCATGTACTGTTGGTTTTAAATCATGGCCGATGTGTCCTTCACCATCACTCTTTTTTCTTGTCACTAGCCTTGAGCCAGAATGGACGGCTGCAGCCACAGCTGTGAAGGAGCAGACCAAGGGCAAAGTTCGCCTTGGAGCCGTGGATGCAACTGTGCATCAGAGTGTGTCCAGCCGCTATGGAGTGAGTAATAATTAATAAATGATGTGGTACATTGGGTGCATGTTTCTTTTTGAGTTTTTTTTTCTTGTTCTATATCACACTGCTTCAGCTGCTAAGTTTGCACCTGTGAATGTAGCTGTAGCTTCTTTTATGTTGCAGTCGCATTAAAGAAGAGTAAAAGGAATAATCCAAACTGAACTAAAGGAATTATTTACAGACAGCGCTCAGAACTATAAAAAGTTTCTGTTTTTTTTCCCTAGATCCGTGGATTTCCCACCATCAAGATTTTCCGCAAAGGCGAGGAGCCTGAAGACTACCAAGGAGGCCGCACCCGTGGAGACATCATCGAGAGGGCTTTGGATCTGTTCTCTGACAACGCTCCTGCTCCTGAGGTGCTGGAGGTCAGTATGTATGAAGGACTACAATGCTGCTGTTTTGTTATCATTCACACAAATTCAAACTTCAACGCAAAAACGTAAACATATCACTAAAGCGGAAATCGCCTTTTCACAAAACAGCTGCAACGCATTAAGAATAATCAGTTTTTAACATTAATGATTATCTTGAGTCACATTCAAGTGTGTTGCAAATGTTTGTTTGTCAGATCCTCAATGAAGACACCTTGAAGAAGACCTGTGAGGACAGTCAGCTGTGTATAATTGCAGTTCTGCCTCACATCCTGGACACAGGTGAGGCCAGACACACCCCTGTCTCTGGACATGATAAATATTACACAGCCCCCCCTTGATACCCCTATTCATCACCATCAACCTTTCCTATATTTACCAGGTGCATCTGGTAGAAACGGTTATCTGGAGGTCATGATGAAGATGGCTGAGAAGTACAAAAAAAAGATGTGGGGGTAAGGATGAGCTTTGATTATCTTGAGCTTTGATTGATTATCATGACTGTCACTAACGACCTGTTCTCCCTCTGTCAGCTGGTTGTGGACTGAGGCAGGGGCTCAGATGGAGATGGAGGCCGCTCTGGGAATTGGTGGATTTGGCTACCCTGCCATGGCTGCCATCAACACCCGCAAGATGAAATTTGCTCTGCTGAAGGGCTCCTTCAGTGAGACTGGCATTCACGAGTTCCTCAGGTAGGGGGCGCTGTTTGCTGACCTTGGTTCACTATTACTATTAAACGTGAAACACATTTAAATGAATGCTGAATGATGGCGTTCACATTTTTTTTTCAATGCTCTCCTCAGGGAGCTCTCTGTGGGCCGTGGCTCCACTGCCACACTGGGAGGTGGAACCATGCCCAAGATCCACAGTGTTGAACCGTGGGATGGTGAAGATGGACAGGTGAGTGATCAGATATGTTCTCACTGTATATTTGGATAATTACACATTCAAGGCCTTCAACTAACTCCAGTGACACTACTTTTTAAGTTCTACAATAAATAGAAACAAGACAATAGAGAATTACTGCTCTGCGGTGGCTGGGAAATACCATCCTGCTCATGATAATCTTTCCCTACTTTATTTTACTTTTCCTTGTCTTTGTCAGCTTCCTGTGGAAGAGGACTACGATCTTAGTGACGTAGACCTGGATGATGACTTTGAGAAGGATGAGTTATGAGCCCAAGGTCAGGATCCGATCCAGACTGGCTTAGGTTGATTCTGGTCTGGTCTGGTCCTGCGCAACCCGCCTCCCCTCTCCTGTGGATGAATGGGAGGCCCAGTTGCCCAGTTACTGAAATATTCCAGAAAAGACACATGAGAGACACCTGCAGTTTCTCACATCATCTTTGTCAGTCACACAGAGACGAGGAGGGGAGGGGGAAGGGTTGTGGCGTTGTCGTGTCCCCGGATTGAACTCTGCCTCATGTAGCTGCTGAATGTAAGCAGCTGCATATTTATATGCCGACTCGGCCGAGAAGAGGAATGTGGAGGTTCTGAATGTTTGATTCCAGTTTTCCGAGTCTTTTTCAAATACTGTCCCCTCTTCAGCAGATTTACTATTTTAGGATGTGGACTTGTCAGTGACGCTTAAATGTCCAATCTGGTATTTCCCAATATATGTAATTTTCCCTTTTCAAAGAAGTGAATGAGAATCTTAGTGAGTTTGCCCATGTCTGTCCAGGACAAGCGGGACACTGTGGGACTTTGTGTGTATATTTTTCTTAAATGACTTTATTTCAATTGTGAGAAAACAAAATGACATTTTGTTACAAAAATAAAAAGGAATACAAACAATCACGGCGTCCTTTTTTTACATAAACGATATCAAAGCATATCACTGAGCGCATGCAATACCAAAGGCATATAGAGCTTTCTCAGAAAAGCAACTTGCTGTTGATATCCTGAACAAGACTAAGCCACTGTTTAACATGTTTAAGTCCAATCAAATTATACCAAGTGATGTAATTAGTTTCCTTGTCGTGTAGCATGAATCATAATACTTGCAAGCATATAATCCAGTCAGTCAAATATTTAATATGGCACAGCATGAGAGCTTTGGGAGACAGCATATACAAAAGACCTCAACTGAAAAGCATGTTATTGTCCACAGAGAAGGAGCAACATCTACTAAAATCAGCCATCTATTAATGTAAACATTAGGATAAAGGAGTGCTGCTAAAATGAAAAGGCTGTCGGGTGAGGGCCGGCGTGATAATGACCAAACAGCATCGAGCAGGAATGATGAGGGTACGTGTGTGGTTTAACGTGCGTCTGTCAATGTCTCTGTCCTCAGAACTGACGAGAGGATCCCTGATCCGACTGCAGCAGTCTGACGATGGACGGGTCGCTCTTGGCACCTTTAATAAACTCCTCCAACGACAACCTACCTGTGGAGCAGACATCAGAAAACAGACGGATGAATCATGAGACAGCTGCTCGGCAAAAAAACATCTGGTCTTCCTCATTAAGGTCAAGTAAGCAAAGTTACTGGTGCAAAGAATATTTCTAATAAGGTCACATTTTTTGACTGAACGCTTTAATAATCCACATCTGTCACATCCGCATAAAAATAAAAGTTAAACACCAGTCTTACCATCATTGTCAATGTCCATCTGTCTGAAGATTTTATCTGTCCTTTTCTCTGGTGTTGATTCATCCTCAGGCATCTTCATCACCGATGACACCATCTTGTAAATTGCCTACAAAGAAAGGTAAGAACGATTACTGCTGTGTGGACGTTCATTTTCTCTTTTCACCAGATGATTAGTAACTGTTTCCACCTAGTACTAGTATCATATGTTGTACATGTTTGTTACATGTACTCATTACAATGCTCATTTTGCTGCTGCACTCACCGTGCGCTCAGCAAGATTTTTTTTTTCCCCGCATTCATTTGTATCCACAAACACAGCGGACTGAGCCAATATTGATATGGCCCTGCAGGCTGCTCCGCTCAACATATTGGAGGAGTAAATATAGCCACCAAGATAAGAAAAGAGAAAGGGCAGCCCGCATTCATGATGTGAGGTGAAATATACCTCATGAAATCAGATCTCTAAATTAACACTAAGCCTAAATGCAGTAAATAGTAGCACATATTAAATAATGAATAACATATAATTATGAAAAAGTATTTTAAAAAATCCTATATCATATTATATAATCTGTCTGTATTGATAACACATCCATAAAAATTACCTGTACGATGGAAAAAAAAATTTGTCCTCACCTGAACTATCTCCAACATCTCTGCTCGACTTATGTACCCGTTGCCATCCAGGTCGTACATGCTGAAGGCCCAGCGCAGCTTCTGCTCCAGCCCGCCGCGAGACGTCACGCTCAGGGCGATGATGAACTCCCTGAAGTCGATGGTGGCGTCTCCGTTGGTGTCAAACGTGCGGAAGACGTGCTCGGCAAACTTTGAGGCGTCTCCGTAAGGGAAGAAGTTGGCATAGATCTTCTTGAACTCCTCCACAGTGAGGTGGCCAGTGGGACAGTCCTTGAGGAAGCCACGATACCACTCCTGCAGCTCGTGGTCAGTGAACTCCGTGTTTTCCCTCAGGTCGTTTAAGACCTCGGGTCTCAGCTTGCTGTTCTGTTTCCCCATGTCACAGCTCTCTCTCTCGCTCTCTCTCTCGCTCTCTCTCTCTGGCCGACTGGTAGCTGGGCTGGTGTCTCTGCCTCTCCTTTCACGTCTCCACTCTCCCTGTGCTTTCGCTCTCCACGCCGACGGCTGCTCTGCTTCCTCTGCTCCTGCAGGAGACCAACAGCCCTCATTAATATCTTTGTGAGAATATCATAAATGATTCATTGGGTCAATAATTCCTCTCAGTTTGCAGCAGAGGTTTTTTTTCACAAAGCCTGTGGTGAAGATGCTTGTCTGGCGACCCACCCAGGAGAGTCAGTTGGAACAATAAACATTTGCACACACAACAGCAGGACTAACATTTAACTCAAGAGTCATTCTCATCTTTATGTGTGTGTGTGTGTGTGTGTGTATATATATATATATAATAAATCATTGATTTGATTCAGGAGGAGGAGGAGTATGCACACATGACAGGTAAAAAAAAAACCGCTCATGCAAACAAGGGCAATGATGCATTTGAACTCCCTCGGACTATTCAAATTTTGGTTTCCTTGATTTGTCTAAAAGCTGTTTCCATGGTTATATTCTGCAAAATCAGTTTAGTTATGTATGCAGGGATGTTCAGGACATGAGGATGCATAAACACAGCACATCCAGAATAAACCCTTAACTGCACAACAACTATTAGATGGGTCATATTCCACGAAACCCAGTAATAAAACAGACATGAGTGAGTTAGTAAAAAGGCTTTTTTTAAAAATGTGTTAGCGTTAGGCATTTAGTCATGATAAAGTAAAAGGAACGCAATGGGTACTGACATGTGCGAGTGTATGCTGGTTGTGCGACGATGAACCGAACATGAAAAACAGACAGATTAAAGTAACACACTGCCAAAGTTACATAATAAAAACTATTAAAAGCAAATGACAAAAAAAAAAAGAGAAAAACTTTTTGGAGATGTAAGGAAGGGATGAGCCAAAGCCTAAGCTAACCTTTCACATCATGTATCTGACTTAGTGTGAGTGGGAGGAACAGATAGAGAGTGAGAGGTGTGCGGGGGTAGGGAGAAAAAAAGGAATGGAAAAAGTATGACACACAGAAAGAAAGAATATTTCCAGCTATACTATCTGAGCCCCTTTGCTATTACCAGCGCTTCAATGACATGATAATCCCTTTGAATAACACCTCCGCTGCTGAGTTACCTATAATGAATTTATGGGAGGGGGGAGGGAGGCTGTATTATCCCCGTGTTCTCTTCTTTCTTTCAATTATTGAAATCCCATTTATTGGCGGCAGTGCAATTCTCCCTGGCAAAGAACAAAAGCAGAGATGTGTGAATTTGAATGTGGTCTGTCCTGCACATCGATGTTCTGGTTTCATAATTGTTACGCCAGCATAATTTCCTGCAGTTCCATGAATCACATCCAGGAGTAACACGAGAGGGAGGTTTGAGAAACAGCCAGGGACACGGACTCCTAACAGCATCGTCGCACTTGTGAATGCAAAAAAAAAACAAAAAAAATCTGTGCATAGCAGATGCATAATACATTAATGCGTTTTATTTCTGGTGTTCGCAGAGCATCAAGTCTCCGAGGAGCTACTCAGTCAAGTCAAATCATCCCTCAGCATTTAGTGAAGCAGAAGGTAAAGCCACACAAAAACAAACGTGTACGCACAACGTGTCTGCACATTATATTACATATACATTTGGTAATGATCTGAATGCAAAAAGAAGCTGTATTTTGCTGCGGGGCTGGTCATGGTAACGTTTGCTAATAGGCACTAAACTAATCAGCTGATGCTGGTGGGAGTTAACCTCATGGTGACACTAGAGGACTGGGCTCTGTAAGACTCTGTAAGACTCTGTATGACTCGACATCGTGTTGACCACTGTTCTTCCACTGCAGCGTACAACAGGATGAGGAAGCGGCACCTCCTCAGCTCTGGGTCACATGGACTTTTCCAGGACAGCTCAGTGTGCAGGCTGAGCTGGAGCAGCCATAGATATGGGCGTTGCTATTTATTCACTGAAAACACAGCAAGCCACAAGAAACCTAAAAGATTCCAGGCCGGGAGGATAAAAAAAATGCTGCCCTGACGTTTCGAGCCGCTGTGAAGCTAAATTAAGAGTTTATTTCTCCGAGATTTACATAATTTGGGAAGTAAACAGGAAAAGGCCTGTCCTCTGGTAAACAGATTCTTAGTTTAAATTATACAAACATACTTATCAAAGACTGAGGATTGCAAAACAGTCTTAAATATTTAACTAACCCTCGAAATATGCTCATTAAACCGTAAACTACATTCCCACAAATAAATGCTGTTGCAACTAAAGTTATTTCCCGCGTTTCCAGTTACAGAAAGTGGGACAACGTTAGGGCATCTGATCCGCCTTAAGTGCAAAAAGTTGGATGCGTACAAGTGAGGCCAAAAATAAACTGAAGAAGCAGATACAGCTCTGACATCCTGATGACCCCCTGTGAGAAAATCCTGTTCTCACTGCACTGACCACTGGAGACGCAGAGTACGTCTGCAAGCTGAAAGTTCACAAGCGTTGCATGATCCACAACAGCCCCCAGAGACGGCCATTCCACAGCCAGCCAGTCACTGTGTGCAATTCCCCCTGATTACACAGCAACGGTCTCTCCGCTTGTCCCCCATAGCCACCCCTGTTCGCCGTGGTACACTTTTTTTCCACTTGCCCTAATGAGGCCGTTTCATAGAGGCTCCATTGCAGCGTGTAACCCTCTCTCCAAGGCGGTGCGGCGGCGGTTGTGTAAACCTCTGACCGGGCCACATTCACTGCTGTTTGCCATTCTCTGGCCCACCTCATTTCCTGGGTAATGGCTTGTCACAACAAAGAAAGCCTCTATTCTTCTCCCCACACGCTCGTTACTCCATGTACAGCAAAGTAGTCATTCCAGTCTGAATAGAAAAGATGTAGGGTGAGTGTTTGGATGGGGGAAGGGGGGGGGGGCATAGTGCATCCACGAAACATGACACACAGCTGATAGAGGCCATTATGGTTCTGACAGCACATCAGTTAGTGATGTAATGAATGTTGGTTGGAAACAAAAGGCGACTGGTGTCAAAGGCTAGAGCTAACTCATATTTATTATATTATTGAAATGAAAACACCGATGGCACAAATCCACTGTGTCTTGGTCCTCTATGGTATTATATAAAATATCTTTACATTTTTGGAGTGTTGGTTGGTCAAAACAACATGAAACTATTTTATGTTTTCCTTCCCACGAATATATCTGAAGCTGGATGCCATGAAATCCATGGTGGTCACAGAACATTTCCCATCATCAAAGCCAAATGAACATGACAGAGAATAATTTTCAGGCTGTCTTGTGCCGTGCGTCTTTGGAAAGGAACGCAAATGAAACAAACTGATATAGTTGGTTGCACAGAAGGAAGCAGACTTCCTATATTAGTGGTGCGTGCAGCCTGCTGGGCAGTGGATGAGCGGAGCACTCTCTCGCCGCAGTCTGAAGTGCTGTGTGCTGGGAAGACTGCATCATGTGGGTGAGGAGTCAGTCCAGTGTGAGGGGAAGAAACAGAGAAAATGAGCTCTCTAGTTATTCTTGCTTCCAGCGCTGCTTCGTGGCTGTGCCGCTGAACTCGTGTCAGAGAACATTGTGCAGTGGATCAGGATGAAGTCCCCAGACACACCAGTTGTCAAGGCAACAGAATAGCATGGAGGTTTATGAGAGGCAGGTTCATCAAGCTGGAGCGCGCACACAGGGCAGGCGATACATCACAAGAAACAAGTGCCGTTTTTTTCTGTCTGTGTTCCTGTGTGTGTATAGTCCACATTTGTTTTTTTATGCCGTTTCATCCAAATTACCCACAGTGATTCTCACTATGGTGCCCTTACCACAAAGTTTTTTTTTTTTACATACTCTAAAAGTTATGTAACTGTTCACAACTGCAAAATTGGGTTTGGCTTGAATCTAACACACTGGCCTCCGTCTTTTAAATTAAAAGTGTTAGATGACGTGGTATTTTAATTAACACAGAGTTATATGTATGTCAGTCAGTGGGCTGGGAAGCTTAATACTGGAAAAGACACAAAGGGATCCTATTGCAACAAAAACACTGAAAAGTCCTGCTGCAGTCCATCAGCAACGACTCCCCTCACTATTCACACTATTAACTGTGTAAAGAATCACAGTGAGACTATATGAAAATGTATGTCAGTCTCAGAAACCTGTCTTTCAGCAAGTAGTAATAACAAACCACAAAATTCAAAACAAACTTGTGACTTAATATAATAATCAAGCACAAATGGTTCAACATTATATGTATTGACCACTGAAGAATTGTTTCATGCACACATCTATAGCTAGAACAGTAAAGTTACTTTGTTTGTTTGTTTATTTATTAAATCTGGTTTGTATACATTGTGTAGGAAAACATGAATACCAGTGATATATGACATATGGCGTCCCGCCCCGTGAGTCTTTAATATTACATGACCTGTACACATGATGTGTTTACAGTCTCTTTCACCATAACACAGTGTTGTGTTCTATGTGTAGCCTGGGTCAGACTGCCCAGGCCGGGTCTGGATGGGTGTAGCCGCTGTTGGCAGTTGGTCTCTGGGTACAGAGTCACCTCGCAGCTGACACAGAAGCAGCTTTAGAAGAACACCGGGATAAAGTGACGTGAACTTACCTCGTTAGCCGTGTTGCTCTTTTAGGAGAATGTCCACTTCCCCACTTTTCACCACCCACCAAACTTTAACCGTTAACTTACAGCAGTCTAATTTAAACTACTACTACTACAACTGTTGTCCTACTCCGGAGCGGTTCAAGGTGGGTTGATGCCGATTGGATGATAAAATAAAAATAATAAGTTGGATTATATGATGTGTTTTTTTTTTTCTTTTTCTTTTAAGCTAGCTTCTTGTTTGGCTGCTCCTTCCTCCGGTTCCCGGCGTAGAGGTTTTATCATTTAGTGGAGGATGTGGCACACAGCTCGGCTTTCATCCGACCGAACCAAGTCTCTATGAACAGGGGTTTCTTTTCACGCTGAATGCCGCTAAACTCACTTTATACGACAGTCAGAGGTACGGACACGATGGGGAATATCAACAACAGTCAGCAACTAGTCGTCGTTTAAATGTGGTTTTGTTGAGACTGAGTGCGCTTGATGTTTTTGTCCTGTGTTTAAATCCTCCCACCCCCGCGGGCGGAATGGATCCGTCCACACTCGCAGCTTCCACGGTAGAAACAGTCGCAGCAGCGTCCTGTGGAAAATTATCTGCGGGGACTATTATTAGCACAATATCTAAAATAAACTGTTCACATTAGGGACAAAACGAAACAAAACTGGAAACTACACGAGACGTTCAGTGACTACAAGAAAAACATACACATTATGATGTATAAACAGTTATTCTGTAATAAACTATACATCATGTAGAGCAATTATAGGGAAAAAACTACATTACGCACTAAAGAACGGCTATTAAGGCCTTACGTCTATTACTGAAACTGCCTACAGATACTGTGAACAAAACCAATACAGATGTGTTTTTTTATTATTATTTTAACATTAATTAATCCAAGATATCAAATCCTCCAATTAAGTCACTCTAATAAGCTAATATAATGTTGCAGTGCATAGCAGAGGTACAGTATCATATATCCACATGTCAAAGTTCCCACTATGACTCCTCTGGGTGAAGATGTGCACCATCAGTACCTCTCACGGCCACTTCTAATGTGCTGGCTGAAGTGACACTGCAGGGAGGCTGGTGTGTATGTCAGCATTTCAGCAACTGGATCAATTATTAACTGTGTGTGTGTGTGTTTGTGTGTGTGTCTGTGTGTGTGTCTTCCTGAAGCCTGACACCTGTTCCTATAAGCACATGGAGTGTTTATCTCCACCTGACAATACAGTCTCGATGGGTGGGGGTGTGAGGTGGTGGGGGGGAGGGCAGGGATATTGTAGTCTGAGGTTGCTTTGACAATTTGCATCTCAATACTGACACAAGCCAGTTGCTGCAGGCACAGTGCATGAGGAGAAACATTGCTTTGACTGCTCCCAGTGCACTCCTGAAACCATTTTGATAAATGAAAAACCATAAACGAGTCAACAGGTCAGATAATTTCAAATCCAATAATGGCTCCATATTCTCAAACTACATTTACAGTGGTCATAACACTGTAACCCTAACCCCTTACTCACTATACTATGTCGCCATGGCGACCAGAGGAGCTGAAGATTGACTTGCAGAAAATGTTAATATGTTAATTTGGGAAATATTTTAAAAATCAATACATATTTAGGTTATACTAACATGAGAGACTGACTATGAGAGCTGAGAAATTTCCATTATATGTGTTTCAGAACTTATGTTCAATTGTATCTGACCAAAACTACTAAGTAAGTGCAGAAATAATGCAAAGACTATATTATGGTTCACATTAGCTCAAATACATTTAATAGTACATTTAGCTGCGTCTGCTGTTGCTTTTTATAAATGCATTTGAGATGGAGGCACCAGCTTTTGGGTTGAACAAAAACACGTCTCCACTAGAGGCCGCTAACAGCCCTTCAGTCTGCTACACCATTGCTGCTGGCCAGCTAATAAATAGTTGGGTCTGTTGGGAGCTGTAGAAGTTATAGAACAATGACTTTGCCATGATGTTAGAAAATGATGTCATATAGTCTAATAAATAATAACATGTGCAACAGATTAGACTAGACTATGATCAAAAGCGTATTTATATTTGTCATCATCTGGCATTGAACTCAAATGAAATCAAATAAAAATGTTGAATCAAGCCAAAAAAAGAGATAGTTATTTTAATTAATTCAATAGTTCACTCAGGATTTTACTAACATTTACTCTTCTTTTTTTTAGAAGAGTGGCAAGTCGTCCGTCACAGTGGCTGTGAAAGCAGCACACAAACCCCAAGTATCGATCTGTCTGTCTTTACATTGCACAGAGTGAGGGGCAATGTTCCCTCCATAGGCTGGACTTTAATCAGTGCTTTAGGAACACATTGCACTGGAATGAAGGATTGAGTGGATTGAAGTAATAACTCATGTCCTTTAAATGAATGCATAGGAATGCATATGAGTCCATGGGTGAACTTGGACATGCCCAAGTACAGTACATGTAAGAATTTACCATCTCGGGGTCTAAGATTAATATGGTGTAGAGCAGTGTTTGAACGTGCAGAAGTCATGACACAGTCATAATGGCATGAATCAATTTCTATATATAAACAATGTATCTAATGGAAAAGCTGATAGGACATAGAATATATAAAGATATATCATCGGATATGTATATCATCTGTTGATGTGAACCAAAACAGAGCTAACAATGATTTCCACTTGAATTCACCAAGTGGCCACAAAAAAAGACAAAACATCAGAGAACATCATCATTAACAGGTTTTTCTCTGTAAAAACATATTAGTATACTTATTGTACATCCTAATGACATGAAAATGGTGCAGACGGTACAGTGTGGACATGCTGATACAGTACACTGATAAGCTGCCTGTGCTATAAAATGCACAGATTGCGTATCTTGTTCGCACGACTTCACCATTTATTGTGCTGAGTTCACAGAAGCAGTGGTAAAAAGAAAAAATCAGACCTTGCTAGAAGTTTCTAGATGAAGACGAGTGAATTAATTAATTAATGCACAACTTGAATACACAATATCTCACAAATGCCTCAGTAATGTTTCAGCCCAGAGTTATTATAGTTGTACGTCATATTACAGGTAATGTTATAGGTCAGAAGATGTGACTGACACTTACATTTGTAAGAATTAAATGAGTTTATTATGCTGAATGTGTTTTGGATTAAACGATGTAACATCGATTAGCACAACAACCTGCCATGGTTTCTGACTTATTTTTGATGAATCAGTTAATTTATTATTAATTGATGTATAATTGATATTTTATATTCAATATTTTAAAAAAAAAACTTTCTCTAAAAGTCTCTGTCCTAAATAGCAAATTCTCTGCATCACGTCTTTCCCTGGTTCCAGACCTGCTATCTTCACCTGTGTTGTCACCCTTGACCCTCATGATATTCTGAAACCTCTTGTTGCAGATTGCCTGTGTGGTAAAAGTCATTTTAATGCATTTCAAGAATCCTTGATTATGATACTTTTGTTCATGTTTTAAATAGTAACAGTGGAGCAAAAAACATTAAAGGCTCATATTGTTCCACAATGTATCATAATAAAAGGATGTTGATTTCAAAGCAATGATATTTTTGATTATTTAAATTTTGCCAAGGAGGTTTTCCATTGTTTTCTGGGCTGTTGTGTTTTTTCTTTGGTTGTCACATGTTGCATCCTCTGTTAGTTGCTAGTGGGTCTCACCCCAGTTTGCTTCCTGTTTTATTTTGAAGTTCATTTCCCTCATTTGTCTTGCTTCAGTTTTGCCTCCTTGCAATTGTTTGATTGGTTTCACCTGGTTCTGGTTCCTGTCACCTTGATGTCCTTCACCTGTGTCTTGTTTCCTCCCAGTGTATAAAGCCTCTGTTGCTTGCTGGTGTCAGTTGATGTGTGTTTGCTGGTGGTTGTTGTGTTAATGCCATGTGTGTTCCTGTGTGTCTGTGCTCCTTATGGTTTCTTGGATTTCTGTTGCTTCCCTTTAGCCAGATGCAAGTAAGCCTTGGTCTTATACCTTATTTAAGCCCCTGCCACATGTTTGAGCCCTGCGATTCTTACCCACATGTAAAATGCATGTGTGCATATATTTTTACTGTACATGATAAATGTCATGGACTGACAGTGGTGTGTTTATCAGGTTAGGTCTAAAGTTTTATCTGTTAGTTTCTGATAAAGCTGAAGACGAATATGACTCTGAGTGACTGTTTTTTTTATGACTCAGCGATACCCTGTGCATGACTTCATTGTGTCTGGACTTTTAGCCAATGTTTTTGCAACCAGATTGACTAATAGGCCAATAAACTGTAGGGGAAAGTTTTTTTGTGTGTGTGTTTAAAAAAAAAAAAAAATCTAGTTTCTAAGTAGCAAACACATGACTGAACATTAAGCATTGTGTGGCTTATGTTCAGTGCATAAGTCCAATTTCCAACATCATATGTCTCATGAATAATTACACTCACCTGTGGTTGAAATCTTTTTAATTAGAATTCTTTTCTCTAAAATGTAGCTTTGTTTGTAAGACTTTCATTGGGGATAGGGGTTTGTTAGGGTTTGTGCAACACGGTCTTGAATTAAATTGTCAGGAAAATTACTTAATCACTTGCACTGTGTGCAAATTCACTCAAAACAAGTTTTTTTTGGGGAGTATATTGTATATTGTGGGAGTATATTGTTGTGTAGTATCCCGTAGATAATGTTGATTTTGGAAGGAAACAAATGGTTTTCTAACAAGTCTGTTGGAGTGTACTCATTTACACTGAGCACTATATGTATGCGTGTGTTTTAGCCAATGTTTTTGCAACCAGATTGACTAATAGGCCAATAAACTGTAGGGGAAAGTTTTTTTGTGTGTGTGTTTAAAAAAAAAAAAAATCTAGTTTCTAAGTAGCAAACACATGACTGAACATTAAGCATTGTGTGGCTTATGTTCAGTGCATAAGTCCAATTTCCAACATCATGTGTCTCATGAATAATTACACTCACCTGTGGTTGAATTCTTTTTAATTAGAATTCTTTTCTCTAAAATGTAGCCTTGTTTGTAAGACTTTCATTGGGGATAGGGGTTTGTTAGGGTTTGTGCAACATGGTCTTGAATTAAATTGTCAGGAAAATTACTTAATCACTTGCACTGTGTGCAAATTCACTCAAAACAAGTATTTTTTGGGGAGTATATTGTATATTGTGGGAGTATATTGTTGTGTAGTATCCCATAGATAATGTTGATTTTGGAATCATTTACTCATTTACACTGAGCACTATATGTATGTGTGTGTGTATGTGTATATATATATATATGTGTATATATATATATGTATATATATATATATATATATATATATATATATATATATATATATATATATATCCCTCCAAAATCAACATTATCTACGGGATAACATTTGTTTTGAGTGAATTTGCACACAGTGTAAGTGAGTAAGTAATTTTCCTGACAATTTCATTCAAGACCATGTTGCACAAACATGGCAAAGCTACATTTATTTATATATATATATATATATATATATATATATATTGTGTAACTGTATTAAATATATATATATATATATATATATATATATATATATATATATATATATATATATATATATATATATATATATATATATATATATATATATATATATATATATATATATATATATATATATATATATATATATATATATATATATATATATATATATATATATATATATATATATATATATATATATATATATATATATATATATATATATATATATATATATATATATATATATATATATATATATATATATATATATATATATATATATATATATATATATATATATATATATATATATATATATATATATATATATATATATATATATATATATATATATATATATATATATATATATATATATATATATATATCCCTCCAAAATCAACATTATCTACGGGATAACATTTGTTTTGAGTGAATTTGCACACAGTGTAAGTGAGTAAGTAATTTTCCTGACAATTTCATTCAAGACCATGTTGCACAAACATGGCAAAGCTACATTTATTTATATATATATATATATATATATATATATATATTGTGTAACTGTATTAACAAAGCTGAAGTCCAAATGATGTCTTTCTAAAATAAATATTTGCGTATTTGACAAAATTACTTAGCACAACAGTTCATAATGTGGGGTGGGGAAATGTGATCAATGACTCTATAGATAATGGCTGTCTGCACAGAGCAAGCTGTACATCCCGTGTGCACCCTATCACGTACAAACAGTCCTGTGCGTGTTATCATGCAGTTTGATCATGCACCATCAAACACCAAGTACTTTTCAGACCCAATTTTAGTTAGTAATAAAGTCGGGCACAGTACTTCATCACTGCAGATCAGTTTTGTTGTGTTTTAACAGTCGACCTTTATACTGGACCATTGATCGAGCATGCTTGGCTGCACATGTCCTATGTGATGGGGTCATAGAGTTTAGAATCACTCTGATCAGCTTCATCTCCACAGTAGTGGGACTGTGCCATTCTTTAATCTAAATGAAGATTAGTATCTTTTTCATCTGCGGCCATTCTTAGACTTCTGAAACTCATTGTGCAAAAAAAAACAATGACAATTCAAAAATCCCAATGAACTGGCACAAACTTGCATAAACAGCATAAAGTTAACATTGACAGCTTATATCACCATTTAAAAGCCTCCAAGGCTAATTTCAGCATTGACAGTTTTTTAAATAAAACATATACATTCCTGTGAAATGAAGACTAAAACATTCTATACATGATTATATAAAATACAAAGTGTTCAGAGTCTTAAGCTCCCTTTGGACTTTATCTGTGTGCATGTCTATCAGTGCAAACATTGTCAGTATCTGAAAAAATGGGTGCTGGGATATATCGCAACAGGCCGTTTCACAATGGACAGAGATACTAACTGTACTGGTTTCTGAGAGAAATAAAGAAACTTTACAAGCATGATGATTTTTATTTTTATTTTTGTAAAGGCAGACTGAAAAGAACTGAGTAAATAAAGATGTCATGCGCCGTGTCACCAGCAAACTGAACTGAAGACCTGATGTAAACAGCAAACTCTGCATCCAGCTGTGCATGACCCTTTAAATCTTTGTAGACCAAAGTTCATCATCAATACCATGTCAAAGTTTGCTAAATGTTTTCGCTGTTTTCATTCGGGTGCGTGGCAGTGGGAGCACAACAAGGTACAATACAGTAAGTACTTATTACAATTAATGTATCCGACATAAAAAACGACCAAGCCAACATTTATAGGTCACATCCAGCATTAACCTTAATGAGGAAACATTGCATAAGATGCTAACCTTTCTTTTTTTTGAGTGGGGGGGTTAAAATCATGGAGGGATAAAGCAGCTGATAAGTTAATTATCTTTCCGACAACTAGACTTTGTGACTTTGTGTTTGGAGCATGCCCTGATCACTCAGCGTTCACTTATCATTGTCCATCGGAGACCTAATTCACACTGTAGCCGCTGGCTGGTCAAGTTCACTGTCTTTTTACAGCATAACTTCACATATATATATGTTAATTTATATATATATATATATTTTTTCTAT
>JAFBJQ010000293.1:274831-357438 GCA_016785345.1 Trinectes maculatus
GTTCTCAGTTCGTTGTTTATGTGTCATGTAACGTTAGCATACCGTACAATTATTCAGCCTGTTGTTGCCTCTATTCTATTTTTATTTTAAATTGCCTTGCAAGATGACATGTCTGTTCTTGGTGTTGGATTTTATCAAATAAACGTCCCCCCAAAATGCGACTTATACTCCAGTGCGACTTATAAATGTATTTTCCTTCTTTATTATGCATTTTATGGCTGGTGCGACTTGTACTCCGGAGCGACTTATAATCCGGAAAATACGGTAATAATGTTCTACTGCTCCCAACAACAGGTGCAGTGCCAACTGAAGCTAGAGCTGTAATGAAGTATAACAGAAGAAAGAATGTCGTCACAGCTGATATACAGATCCCAGACTATGATGTGGAAGCCGGACTTAGGTTGGGTGTTGTTGATGGAACAACCAAGGGCAAAGGAACTCACTCTATTTCTCTGGACCTCATTAACAAGAACATCCCTCAGCTCTCCCTGGTTGGCCGTGCCAAGTAAGAACTCCACAAATTGTCATGAAAAATAATGTTGAAGTCACCATCATCTTTAAAAATAACATTGCGTAACTGGTAATTTTTTTCCAGTCTTAAGGCCATGAAGGAAGGTATGCTGCAAGTCCAGCTTCTTGTCCCCTCAATCGATGCTGATGCCACTGTCACAGCTAACATGAAGCGTGATGAAGAACTGAAATTGGAGCTTAAGAGTGAAGTCAAGCTAATGGAGGCAACCTCCAAGCAGAAAATTGCAATGACTTATGGTAATGTATCTTTCCTCTAATTGCTCTTGTTTTATAGTTGATTACATATAAACCCACGGGTAACATCCTAAACACAACCGAATGTGACAAAGAAAGATATGAAGCCAAACATGCCCCTTTTGATAGGAAGAAAATGCTAAATGTAAAATAGACTTAATGGATCGATATTGTTGCAGATGCCAGCAAGATTAAGGTTGAGTTCAAGTCCGATGTGAACACTAAGACCACCACCCTGCCAGTTGCTGATGTGTTTGAGAAGTATGGCAACCAGCTTCTTGAAACACAGGTGGGGGAGACAGACATGAAAGTCCGTCACATCTTCAAGAAGTTTGTGGAGGTATGGGATTTGGATTTGGCTGTTGTTTAGGTTTTGGTAATGGGAATAAAGAGTGGAACATGCCAAAAACTTTTTTCTCTCCATGTTTATAGGCAGCAAACAACTACATGGATAAATATGGTGCTGACATCCCTTACATTCAGAATTTCAGGGTCCCTGAAATGCCTGAGATTTCTCTGCCTGAGACATTGTTCCTGAACACGTAAGTGTAAAATACATGGTGGTAAATATTTAAATAACTTTTTCTTTTCTTTCTTTTTTTTTTTTTTTTACAAAAATAATAATACTTTTGCTTTTGTCTGTTTAACAGTGAGGCAAAGGCTGTTTACCACTTCAATAATGAGCGCTTCACCATTTCTGTCCCTCTCCTTCTTGGAGGAAAGTCAACAGTGGACCTAAACTTCCCACCAGTTTTGACCACACCTAGCATTTCGCTACCCCAGTTTGGCCTGGAGATAGTCTCCATGGAGATTCCTATTCCAAGGCTCGTTGTGCCTGAGAGGCTTACTCTATCTATTCCTCTTTTTGGGAAAGCTGAGGTTTCAACTCTGATGAGGAGCAACCTGTATGACGCCGACGCCTCAATCACTGCTGGAAAAAATGTTGTAGAAACACCAAGCTACTCAGCAATGTTTGATGTGAGAGGAACTTCTTCATTTGACATCCTGTCCGTAAAAATCGAAGGTATTTTAAAATCATTTTATTCATGTATGTTTGACATTTATGAATGGATTTTGACTTACAGTTTTCTACTACCACTGATGTCAGTCAACTTAAGTTATTTTTAGTAACAATACAAAAGTGATTGCAGGTAAAACTAGTATAGTGATTTGTGCATATATCTGATAGCATATGAGCAAACACAAGACACTATTCACATTTTTATTGTTTTGTGTTTTATTCAGGCTCAGGAACAGTGGTGACTGCTGATTCCATTAAGGCCCATCTGGAAAGCTCTTTGGTGCATAAATTAATTGAAGCCAGTCTTGATATCACTGAGGATGCAACCATCACTGACAAAATTAATTTAAAATCCAAGAGCAAGATTGAAGCCACGAGTCCATTAGGTTTTAATTTTACACTTGAGCACACCGGCATGGGTGGAATCAACACTGAGGAAATCTCTGCTGATAACAACTTTTTGGGAACATTCAATGCTGGACCTCTGTACGGCAAAACCATTTCCACCCAGTCTTTTACCATTTTCCCATTCAGGCCAGAGGCAAAGATTGACTCTTCTGTTCAGTTTGACTCCACATTTTTCAAGGCCCAAAACACAATTGCAGCATCACTTCTCAATGGTGACATCTCAGTTGTGTCTAACACCAACGCCTTTGAAGACATCCTGACACATGTCGCTGAGCTTTCCTTGAAAGACAGGAAGCTGTCCCTGAAATGTGATGCAAATGCCATTGCTCTTGGTATGAAGATCCGCAACCAGGCCAAAGCATCTGCTGGTGCCGGTGAATTTATCATTAGAATGGAGACAAATGCAGACCACTCTGAAAACATTGTCTACTCTTTGCTGACTGCCTCTCTTGATGTCAATGGTCTGACTGTAAACAGTGATGCCACCTTAAAACTTCTTGAGAATGAGGCCACCCACAAGGCTGTATTGAGGATGAACAAAGATGGTTTGACCACAAGTGGAACAACCACCGTGCAGAACCCCCTGTTTTTTGAAAACACCTTCAGTGCTGGACTTGATGCTTCTAGAGCTACTTTAGCCATCAATAACAAGGCTGTGTCTCGTGATATGAAGTTTGACAATGCTAATAGCCTTATGATTACTCTTTCTAGCCTCGATTTTACCTCAACAGCTGTAACTAAGGCAAGTGAGTTTGCCTCTTACACCCATGAAATCACCGTCAACCTGAAACCTTATACTGCTAATGCAAAAATGAATAACAACCTCAAGCTTATGCCTGCAAACTTCATTAATGAGGCTCAGTTGAAGGCGGAGTTGTTCAAGATGGACTTAACTGGAAGTCTAAAAGCCATGCATTCCGACGAAGAGATCAAGCACACCTATCAGATTAATTATGCTGATATGACTGCGAATGCAAAATGCAGCACCACTGGAAGGCTGTTTGGGACTCACATCAACCAAAACACTGAGGTTGAAGTTCTTGGTCTTGCTGCCAGGATTACCAACGATGCCAGTTTCAACTCACAGCCAATGAAGTTTCATCAAACCGTACGTTGCAGCATTGTTCCTTTTGATTTCAACCTTCATGCCATCTTTAACGGTGATGGAGACATCAACATGTATGGAAAGCATAGTGCCCAGTTCTATGGAATGCTTCTCCTTAAAGCTCAACCCCTAGCTTTTGCTAGCTCACACGAATGCAGAGCCTCATTAACTCAAGCACTAGACAATGGTTTTTCCCTTGAGACCACTCTTGACAACAAGATGGACACTGTTTTGTCACTCCCAGAGCAGAAGACCAATTTTAGAATGACTTCCAAAATGAATGAGCACACATTCAATCAAGGAATAAGTATATACAATACTGCTGAAAGAGCTGGAATTGAGGTTTCTGGCACCATCCTCACAAACATCATCAACACAGACTCCACAGACAACCAGGAATTCGTCGTCTCTGGCTTCCTCAAGTATGACAAGAATACAGACAGTCATATCATTCAGATTCCTCTAATCGAAAATGTCCCGGTTTTCTTGGAAAGTATCAAGGGTTTTGTTGTTCGCATTGCTGAGGCATTGCAGGCCTTCATCAACAATGAGGAGATCCAGGCTAAAATTGAGGCTCTTCCCCAGCTTATAAGTGACTGTGTTTCTCAACTGGATATCGAAGGCAAGGTAACTAAACTCAAGCAGCATTTCAGTGATTTCACCCAAGAATATGCCTTTTCCATGGAAGATGTGGAGGCCTCTTTGAGAAATCTTAAGAATGCTGTTGAAAAAGTGCTGGGTAACCTCACAGCTTACATCCAACATTTTGCTGGTATGATGAAAGACATTATTGCTAATGGATCCTACCCTGAAAAACTCATTCAGAATATCCAGCAACTGCTGAATGCCTTTAATGAGGAATATGACATCATGGGGATGGTTGTATCTGTGATTGACACCGTGAGAGAGTTCGTCAAGCAGACCGATTTGAAGAAACTGAGGGGAACCAGTCTTGCTTTCCTGGAGGACATTGATGCCAAGTATTTGCTCAAGAATGAGCTGCTGCAAGTCCTGCGTGGTATGAAAGCAACGATCACAAGATTTGACATGGCAAAATTAGCTGCTGTACTGCAGGAGGAGATTCTATCTATCAACTTCAAAGCTCACATTGAGAAACTAGTTAGTCGCATTCCCATAGAAATCCTCACTGAGATAATAGATTATATCAAGGAAACATTCGAGGAGTTTGACATCATAGAAAAGATCAACACATTGTATGCCAAGCTGAGAGAGCTGTCGGTCAAATTTGAGGCAGACAAAAAGATTCAAGCTGTCTTGGAAAAGACTGTGGAACTCATCAAAGAGTTTAAAATTGAGGAAACCATCAGAGCTATCGTCCAAATGGTGAAAGATGCAAACATACCTTCTAAATTCATGCAAGTCTTCCAGAATACTATTGACTACTTGAAATCAACTGAGGTCAAAGATATAATTCGGCAGTTTAATATGTACATCGAAACAATAGTGCAAAAGATGAACTCACTGAATTACAATGACTTTGTGGATTATGCCAATCAAGTTATTGCGCAGTACACATCTTACCTAAATGAGCTAATCAGGACTCTTGAAATTCCCCAGAAACTTGAAACAGTGAGACAGAATGGCAATCTTGTCTTTTCCACTGTTAGAGGCTTCATGGAACGTCTAAGAGATGTCAAAATTGCAGAGATGATTACATCTGTAAAGGATGCCATTGACAAAGTTGTGATGGACAGCTTTAGGAGATGTGGTGAATTTGTTAAGCAAGAAATTACAAATCTGGATGTCCAAATTGAGATTACCTCTTATCTGAACTTTGTGAGACAACAGTATTCAGACGTTGTAGGATCTTTCACTCAAATGTTCTCCTTTGTGGTTGATATGATGAAGAACTTTGCACCTGACCAAAAAATTACCAGTGAGATTCAGCAGATTGTGAATGGCATAATTACGGAACTTAAAAAACTAGAATTGGTCACTCCATCCTTCACCATCCCTCTCACTGATCTTGCTGTGCCTTCCATGATGTTCAGCATGGATAAGTTTAACCAGTTTGAAATCTCACCACAGTTGGACATTCCTGAATTCACTATTCTGGGGGTCTACAATGTAAAGGCCATGACAATTTCCCTTGATGACATCAAGCAGAGAATCATTGAACTCATTGATATGATTGTTAACTTTGACATCAAAATGCCTGATGTGGACGCTTTCTTTGGAGACTTGACTCTGAGCTACCTTCCTTCCATGCCTGAGTTCAGCTTACCAGATTTCACTCTTCCTGAGTTGTCACTTCCTCCCATCCCACAAGTGCCTGTAGAAAAACTTGTTAAGTCTCTTCAGGTTCCTGAGATTAAGCTCCCGACCATTCCAAGTGACATCATGGTCCCGTGCTTTGGTAAAATCTATGGGGAGGTCAAATTCATCACTCCTATGTACACCATCAAGACGTCTGCTGAGTTTCAGAACTCCACTGAGAATAAAATGTCACCTCAGTTCTCTGGAGTCTTCACCTCTCAGGCCACATCGCCAAGTTTTGAGATTCTTAATTACAAACTTGACTCTACTGCCCAAATTGCAATCCCAAAAATGAGTCGTATTGTCATAGCCGAGACTTTAAAGTTCAACCATGTTGCTCTTGGAGTTGAACATCAGGCATCCGTAACTCTCTATGGCCTATCAGGACAAGCCCAAGCCAAGACTACAGTTAAGGTGAGTACTTCACCTTATTCTGCTCAACTCCTGAACACAGCCTTTATTGCTATGGAAGAAGGAATGACTGCCTCTCTCGATTCAACTTATTCTCATCAACTGAACCTCCCACTTTTCAATATTGAAGGTGAGGCCTCTGCAACCCAGAAATCGCTTGTTCGCCAAGACGGACTCAAATTCACAGTAACAGTTGACACTTCAGGCACTGGCAAAGTTAATGCTGAAGTTAGCAAACACAAGAGCAACTTGTACATGTCCCTCTCTCCCAGCATTGTCACTCTAACTTTCTCTGGTGACTCAGACTCTTCCAACATAAAGATGAAACAACAAATTTCTGCTGAATTGGGCACCCTTCAATATTTCAAGTTTAATGTGCGCAATGAGGCAGAGGCACCATTCATTAAGAACAGTCTTCTTATAGCATCTGGAAATGCCAACCTCTATGATATGAAGGTTGAGCTGAAGGCAAACCATGACACAGAAGTACAAGGCGCAGTCAGTGGAATTCTGTCTAATGAAATGAATATTGTTGTCCGTCCTATTGAGTTTGTCTTTGACATTCAAAACAAAGGAAACGCTAAGGTCAACATTTTTGACAGCCTGACAGCTAAGATAGATCTTCAGAATGACTACACAGCTATCTTCAAACCTGACAGCCAGCTGATGAACACAGTCGCTCTGGCACGCTTCAATCAGTACAAAACGTTTTACAACTTCACTGTTAACAATAACAAAAATGAAGCTGGCTTGATTGTAGCCATTGATGGTGAGGCCAATCTCGACTTCCTGACATCCCCCATCACCATTCCCGAGCTTTATCTGCCTTTTGTTGACTTCCGTAGTCCTGCTATCACTGATGTGAACTTGTATGAGCAGACTGGACTGAAAAACATCTTAACTACCACTGAGCAAACTGTTAATGCAGATGCCAAGATTCTATACCAGAAAAGTCAAGCAGCCTCGCTGGTTGATATGATGGGTCTGATCCAGATTCCCTCCGTGGGTAACCTGATCACAGAGCTGTCTTTCAAGTCTGCCATTATCAATATGAATGCCAACGCTGGAATGTATGCTGAAGATGATCTCGTGTTTCGTCTGGGAGCTACCACCGTCTCTGTGTTTCAGTGTCTCAATGCCAAGCTTGATGGCACCACCAGTCTGACCACCAAGAGAGGACTCAAGTTGGCCAACTCTCTATCCCTTGAAAATCGTCACATTGAAGGCACTCATGACAGCTCCATCACAATGAATACTGAGACATTTGAACCAGCAGTATCTGTTGCTACTATTGCAAAGATTTCCCTGCCTATATTTTCCCTGGAAGCAAGCCAGAATCTGGTTGCAGACACCAAAACCAAAGCAAATGCTGCATCCACTTTGAAGATGAAGGCTGATTTCAACATCCCTGTGATTCAGGCTGTTGGAAAGGCAGATGCTGACCACAGCCTGAAGCTAGAAGGAACATTCGAGTATGCTTCACTGGAGTCATTTAGTAGAGCAAACATGGCTGGCACTGTGCTTGAGGATTATCGAGTTGTGGGAATCCTTGATAATGAGGCTAATGTGTACCTGAACAAAGATGGCCTACGCTCCACCTCCAAGATTATTTCTGATGCCAAACTTAACTATGGCCCCAACAAACTTATGAGCCTGGATGTAAATGAGAATCTTGCTGTTGAAGCATCCCTGAGTCGCGTGTATGCAGTACTGAAGTATACTGGCAACAATGAGGCAAATCTGTTCAATTTCAACACCAATGGGAAGCATATTGCCCAAGTAACCATTGACTTTGCACCAATGTCTTCGCTGGCTGCTGATATTGAGATTAATATTTCTCAGCCAAGCAGCTTGGGTGAACTCACTTTCTTTGGGAAAACTGTTGCTGAAGTGGCAGTTGCCAAGCAGAAGATCTCTACCAATGTCAAGTTCATGAGCCCTCTGTATAGCACAAACCTGGCAGCAGAAGTCGATAGCAACGCTCCTGTCTTCAAAGTCACTGTCAAGTCCTCTGCTACCTCTGTGATTGTCTTCTTAGAATATGACCTGGATGGTGAGTTGATGAAATTCCCAAAATATATATATGTTTGTCTGGCAAGCACTGGTCAACACATCTGAAGAAAAACAATTTCTTTTAACAGCGTCCACTACTGCAAACTTTGAGAATGAGGCTCTGAATGTGATTAGCAAGGCTGTCCTGACACACAGTGACTTGACCATGAATGTAAATCATCTCATTACCCAGGCCTTGAGGTAAGATCTGATGTTTGTTTTAAAATACACAAAATAATAGGATTATCAGGAGTGTAAAAAATAAACATTTTCTTTTTTGTATTTTAGGAGAAAGCGACAGGTTGCTGACAGGTAAACATTCAGTCCACCCTATTGTCTTGTTTTCTTTTAGACAATTTATTTCATGCATACAAAAATAAATATCAGATTGAAAACATGCCAGGATTTTTCATTTGAAGTATTGTCTTTCTCTAGTGTCTCTCGCCACACCCTGAATGTGGACATCACTAGTCCTACTTTCACCGATGCAAACTTCCGGTATGCTGCTCGCAGAGATGGTATCACTGCCTCTGTATCAGTTCCATCCACTGGATTCCTGGGCCTTCAGTTTAATGGCAGAGTTCCATCTCAAATGAGTGCAAGAGTCTATTGTCGTTATCCTGTGAGTATCATTATCATTCCATTCATAAACAATGGAACATTTAAATACTAAACCCCAAATATATTAAACACACTTTGTTTTCATCTGTTCAACAGTCTTCCCCAGATGTTGATGTTGACATCTTTGTTGCGAGATCATCTTCCAAGGATGCTGATAAGACGAATCTACAGATTGCCTATAACATGGAGGCACCAAAACAAATGCTGTCTGAGCTCAAGATGAGACTCCCCACCATGATTTCCACATTCACCGCGTTTGCCGACAAGTACCAGATCACAACAAACTTGGAGCAGTTGAAGAACTCTGTTGTTAACCGCTTCACAGAGGCCACAATTGTTGTCCTCAACTATGATGATCAACTGAGCCAGCTGTCAATCTTCTTCAGGAGCACCATTGTTGAGTACCAGAAAACTCTTCAGGTCTTCCTGGATGCTGTCGTCAAGGTCTTGAGAGAAACCAAGTTTAAATTGCCTGGATCCGCTGAGATGACCACTCTCCCAGAGGTCCTGAAAAGGCTGACCAAGAGCATTGCAACCATGCTTGAAGCAACCATTAATATTATCTATGAAAATATGGAGGTCTACTATAACACCTTTATTGAGAAGATCAGCAGCATCAAAGTACAAATGCCAGTTGGTGATGCCATTACGGTTGGTCAGATGGTGGATCAGGTCAAAATAGCTTTCGGGAAAATGTTCTCTGAATTAGTAGACTTTGTGAGAAATATGGAGCGTCTTGACACAATGCTAGTGAAGATGGGGGACACCATGAAAGCTATTGTTGACAAAACTCAGGAGTTTGTTGATTCTGTCAAGTCTGACTATTTAGATGCAGTGTTCATGACCGTCAATGCCCTCTATCGTCGCCTTGTCATAACAGTGAAGAATGTTATCAACCGGATTTCTGGATTTATATCTGTAAATAGCATTGAGGATGTCAATGATGGATTCAATTACATTATGAACATGATCATTTATGTTGTAGAGCAGTTTAACAACACTGTCTATGGTCTTGTTCAGCAGACATCAGAGGAGGCTCAAACCTTTATTAGAGTTAGTGAAGGAACAGTTGAGATTGACCTTCCGTTTTCGTTCCAACAGTGAAGAAGCCTCATAAAGGCCAAAGTTCACGTGAAACACCTTGATCAGTTGAGGGCACGTTCTTGGAGAGTTTGGACAGTTAGCTCTTTAATCATATTTATAACAATAATTTTAAGAGAAACACCAATTGTATCATTTTAATTTAGATGGTTTATGTGTACAAACATTGAAAATGTCACATTTTACAGAAACTCACCTTCCAGTTACAGGTGAAAAACCTCAATAAAAAAACATCAATGCACTCCTCTGTAATTGTCTGATTTCCTGCTTCATGCTCTTACTGTCCACCAAAGCTACTCAACCGCATCACTAATTTATGCCACAAAATGGGATTCACTGTACTAATCTATACTACACGCGCATTGAAATTAAAGGTTTAATCAATTAAAAACGCCAAGAAATGAGCTCAAGAAATGGATATAACTTCAAAGAAGCCAATAAAAATAAACATCTAAATAAACAGACCAACATATATGTGAAATAGCCTGGTGAGCTGCTAATGGCTTTGACATCTCTTGATTCTATGCAAGAAAACTAATGTGACATCTTAAGAAATGTGGGTGTATAACTACGTTATATACTTTTGATTCAACATGTGCTGGTTGAAAAATTTATATTTGTAATACTGTATATATATTTTTTCTAGCTTCTCCTTTTTAACTGTGCGATGTGTTGTCGATTAAAAGAACAGACTAAAATTGTGATGAAAGGTGTACATGTGCAACAAAACTACTTGACAATGTGCAGCTTCACACTTCCTGACTCTGGGCATCAGATTCATGAACATGCCGGCAGATGCACAAATGCAATGTCATGTCGAAACCAGAGGGAGTCACTGGAACATCTGCTTTACAATCTATAACTTTACAATCTATAACTTTACAATCTATAATGCCGCGTTTAACTGAGTGATTGAGGTAAATGGTGGAACCTTGAATTGGGCTTTTAAAGGCACATGAAATTTACATTTATTATGAACATATTTAGTTCTGCTTACTGCACGTTTCCATAAAACTACAACTGGTTAATAAAATGTATTCTAGATTAAATTTAAAGGGAGGGGCATAACTAATATTTGAATCAATATAGATTCCCACCACATACAACTAATGATCTTATTAGTTTGCGCTGAAGTATGTTATTTGCGTTCGTGTCTAAAGTTTTTTGATTGACTTCTTTCAGCGTGGTCTAAATAAAAAAGGAAAACATTCATGTTGTCTTGTTCATCTGAGCCCCTAAAATCAAACTGAAAACCTTTGATCTGTTTTCTTAACAGTCCTGGAACGTGTTATCAAGTAGTTCTAGAAGATACAAGAAGATACTAGTGAATGAGATATAGGGCAGTGTTTCCAAAGTGCTGCCCTCTGCACTATTACAGAGTAATAAAATCAGCCATGGCTAAGTTATTTCTATATTACACTGCAAAGCCCAGCTCTCTGGTGAAATGTGATCGCCGTTAGCAGGCAATAGCAAGAATATTGTTTTTGGTTTTCTGAATATGTTTGGGTATTTGATATGTCAGAGAAAGAGACAGAGAAAGGGTAGCAGCAATGTATGTTTGCTACTGGACTTTATGTACTTTATACTGGACAACCAGTCATAATATATAAGTTAAATATAGGAACACTTGCAGACAACTTTTTTTTTCAAGACAACTTTTAAAGATTATGCAAGAACGTATGACACGCGTGTACAAAAGATAATCACATATTTTATGTTTTATGCTAACAGAGAAGTGAAGAATGTTGCACAGTGACTTAAAGTCAAATGAATTTCATTGCTGCAGATCATTAAAATAACTGTTTTTTTTTAATATGTAAAATTTTTCTTCTGCCTAATTAGCTTGTGGGTACTACTTTATTTTTTTTAAATTAGTGACAATGAGAATATTTCAATTTTTATCACTTATCCATAAAGCTTAGTTGCTGACTTTATGTGCTTGTTGCTGTATATAAAACCACATGTTAAATTGGACCAGTCGATAATGACAAAGCTACGTTAAGTTAGCCCACATAACAAAAACAAATCTTGGGTATGATGAACTTGTTTCTTATGACAGGACCCCAGGTCCAGGTTGATTAGTCAGCAGCATAATATCCACAGCTGCGTTAAGGAAATCTGTTGCCATAAAATTACATGGGTAACCCACTGAACCGTGTGGATTTGATAAGTTCTTAACCACTATGAGCCATATTTTTTCATACAAATGCAGATGACATTTCTCAGAGTAGACCCATTGTTTTGGGAGATTTTTTGTGCCACATAAACTGCTGATTATATTAAAATGCTGTTGTTACAAAAAACATCCAAGAAAGATCCTTATGCAAAGCTCGCGTGTCGTCCTCTGCCTGATGAACTTATCTTGAGTTTTTGTAATCCTGATCAAACAGCTTTCTCGGACTTCTCTTAGGAGGTGAAAGGTCAGCAAAGGATGTTAAGATACCAATGCTGAGACACCACTTTTAATCAGCAGTTTAACAAACAAAGAAAAAAAACAGTGAAGATAGTATGTATTTAGTTAAGTATGTAATATGTATTTTTTTAACTGTGTTTGTGCGTGCGTGAAAATTCCTGACATGAAACAATAAAGTACAGCGCTTAAGTAATGGTACTTAGTTATATTCCACCATTGTCTCTCATGTACAGTGTGTTTGCTGTAAGATGTCATAGCATGTTGTCATATAAGATACGTAACAGCTTGTTACAGCTAATATGGTTTGTGCACAATAATGGAAGTCTGACCCTACAGGGCATAAAATGTCATAACATGCTAAGTAAATAAGAAAGCATCAGATAACTCAGGTTCGATTGTGTGTGAATGTGACTCACAGTGTCAAGTGGGGCAAAGGTTTACAAAACTTAGGGAAGAAGCCTTAATTTATTTGTGTAAGTGACACTCGATTGTAACTTTCGAGCAGAATAAAACCTTGAATTTGTTCGACAGTGTCAGTAACTCCGGAAAAATCCGGAACTACATTGATTTGATTTAGAGATAATAGTTTTAAAGTGATTTTTTAAAAATAATAAACCCGCACATCTAACTTAAAAAAGTAAAATACATTTCCTTGCTGCGCTGATACTCTGAAGTAAGCGTAACTGTGTAATGCCCTTTGAGCACTAAAAAGAAGCAATCAACGTGATTGCAGATATATTAGCTATTATATGGCATTGGTCAGATTACAAGATGTCTTTTGAGATAAAGACGTGCGTGTTTTTTTCAGTAATGAAGAATAACACGTTTATTTTTTGTCCTTTCAAAACTGACATCACGATCCATGTGATGAATTCGGAAAACAGCCCCAAATGAAAAGAAAAGGGCAGAGGAGGTCATCTGTCATAATCGCACCGACCACCCCCACCCACTGCTGACTGAGTCAGTCTGTCTTTGTGAAATGCTTTTACCTTTGGCCTGCCACACGGACTGCTCAGACTTTGGAACCAGGACAACACATTTTCAAGTCCCCGGTAATCACATCAGCCTACTCTAAGACAGGGAAACTATAAAAGCCAAACAACTGAAGCTCGAGGATTAGTCTTCACTGAACAAGGAGGGCTCTCTCTACCTTGGGGCATCTAGGAGCTTTGTTCAGCCCAACATGGGGGGTACCAAGCTCTGCCTTTTGCTTATGCTGGGCACATACACACTAGCCCGTAAGTACTGTTATTATTATTATTATTATATATGTTTTGACTTTTAAAACTCAAAGAATTCAAGGATTTAGTTTAATATTTTAAGGGTAATTCCATTTGAGTAATTATACTTGCGGACTATCTTGATAATATATAATTAAAATATGAGTGTTTTGTGGATTCTTGTAAAGCAAATATGTTTTTTTTAATGTTTTACAGAGCAAGATGTGGGAAATGAAGAATCTCCAGTTTGTTATCGTGAGTTGCTCCTTTTATGTTGAACTTCTGTTAATGATAATGATTAATGGCAATAAGTATCTGGAGGTCTGTAATGTCTGAGAAGAAATGTGTACATTGTGGGGAAAGAAGACGTAACAGCGATCTAACTGCTGTTTTATTTTTTATTTTTTATAGTGGCCAAAAGATTCAGGAACTTCAGGCGGTTTGTGTACGACTACGAAGCTGCGACCTTTAATGGTGTGAACGGAGCCACTGACAAGAAGAGCGGCCCCAGAGTCTCCTGCAAAGTATGTGTCCCCGGCTAAAACAAAAGTACAAAAACAACACTCCCCTGACGGTAACAGAAAAGACTTGTACTAACACAAAACGCTTGCTCTGGTACAAAGGTTGAGGTTGACGTGCCCCAGACCTGCAGCTTCATCCTTCGCACAACAGAGTGCTCTCTGAGTGAGATCTCTGGCGTGGATGATGAGGGCAACCCAATGTATCGTCCTGCTGCTGGAGAGAAGGCTTTCAAAGATGCCATGGCCAAGTAAGTCATTTCCAGGAGAGATTTATCAATCGTCCATATTCTTTTGTCCTGTAACTGAGCACATAGATCAATGAGCTAAAGGACCAGTGGTGAATGATCTTCCCACATTCACAGGAACCCCATGAAAATCACAGTTGAAGGACTGACCGATGTCAGGCTCTACCCTGAGGACAATGAGCCTGTCAACATCCTGAACATCAAGAGGGGAATCGTCTCCACTCTGCTCGTGCCAGTGATGGAGGAGGAGAAGAACAAAGAAATGGTAGCGACCCCACCCGTTTCGCTGTCATGTTTTTCCCTCTATCCAGTACATACCGATCAATTCAGGCCCGAACTGCCAAGTGGCGCTTGAGTGCCTGTTTGTCTCGCACAGATAAACAAGTTGCACAATGAGTAGATAAGCTGCCCCAGGCACAGGTGATAAATACACTCATGTAACATCATGTACTGTGCATGTGCAGGTCAAAGTCCTAGATAACTCTATCTTTCTAATGACATCAGCTGCTCTCACAATGGGGGCTAATCTCGATGATCAATTGATAATGAGACTCAGTGACATGTTTTCCACCCCAACTTTGGCAACTTTGTTTTTTGTTTTTTTTAATCGTCTCCAATCCTCACAGTGTTTATGATCAACCTCTCATCATTTGCAGCCCACTGTGCACGGCGTCTGCCCCACTGACTTCACCATCAACTCCAGAGAGGACATCGCCACTGATGTGACTGTCGCCCGGGATCTTTCCAAATGTGATAAGTTCTTTGCCCGCAGGCAGGACACCAGCCCCTTGGCCCTCATCTCTGGCATGGTAAGTATCTAAGCAATAATGTAAACCCAAAGAAAATGCCAGTTAATGCATTCATTCTTATTCACTCCATTCACACACACACATATTCTAGGGTTTCGGATAGTCTGGTCATCATCATAATTCAACACAACATGGTTGTTTCCTTGTCGTCTTTCTTCCATCAGAACTATCCCCTGTCCAAGATGATCAGTAGCAACCAGATCTGCAACTATAAGTTTGACAACCACAAGAAGCACATGACCAGCGGTACCTGCACAGAAAAACATCTGTTTCTGCCCCTGTCCCACCAGTAAGTGTTAAAAGAATGAGCGGTTGCAAAATAACGGAGGGATGTTTGAACTTTTACTTGCTTAACAAATCTAACACAAATGTTAGTTTGTTTGTCTACATTGTGTTTTTCTATCTCACTTTTGAGATAGATAATACTTTTGAGGTATTAAATAAAATAATTGTTTTCCGTGTTTTCAGGAGTGAATATGGCATCTCTGCTCTGGTGAAGCAGACGGTGACTCTGAGGGAGACTGCCAAGATCAACGACAGGATCTTTGAGCGCAGTCAGTGTTATATTATTATAATATGTTATAAAATGTAAAATATGCCAAATGTTTCCAGGGTCCTGTTATATCCTTAGTGTTTGTGTTTCTGTGCAGATGTAGACAACGTTAATTTCTTGCACATGGAGGTTGTGGATGATAAGTTCCCCGTCCAGACTAAGGATGCTGTCATCACCACGATGCAGAAGCTGAAAACCCTGTCACAGACTCAGGGTGAGGAGCGTGCCAGCCTCTTCCAAAAACTAGTGTCAGAGATCCGTGGTCTGAAGATCGATGTCCTGGGACCCGCTGCTGTAGAGATGATGCGCATGTCCAACTCTCTGACAATCCAAGCTCTGGTCCAGTGTGGTACCACAGAGTGCACCAGTGCCATTCTGAAGCTCCTCAGAACCTCTAACTCTGATGGTTTTGATGCTGCCGTCTATGCCGTGGCAATGCTATCTAATCCCTCCAGCCTCGTGGTGAGGGACATCCTGGCAATGGCTCAGCACAGGCAAAGAAAACCCATCATGTACGCTTTGGGCAATGCAGTCAGGAAGTAAGTAAACCTAGAGATCATCATTCAAATACCTTTAATCTGAAGAAAGTCCCTCTCAGAACTGTAACACTAAATACTACACATAATATTACTGTATCTAACCATTAATGTGGATCTTTGTCAACAGACTGCATCAGAGTGAGGGAATCACCCCCGAGATCACTGAGGTCCATGAGTTCATTGCTTCTCTGCTTGGGGGAGACTGTGCTGGGGATAAAGATCTGACCTACCTGACCTTGAGGGTAATTAACTCAGCGGTGATATCTAATGAAGATTTCTGGTTTTACCATCATCATCCATATCCTTAATTTTGTCTAAATGTGTGTACATCTCCATCAAGGTTATTGGTAACATTGGAGATATAATGGAAGAAGTTGACCCTGCTATAAAGGACACCCTGCTGAAGTGCATGCGACAGCCCACAACCTCGCTGCCGGTGCAGATGGCAGCTATCCAGGCCTTCAGACGCATGTCTGTGACAGATGAGGTATATAACATTGAGGTCCACAGAAAAACATCAAAGTATTTACTGAGATTAAATGACAAACAAGTGACTGTTGCTTCTCTTGCTCCAGGTCCGCGCTAATCTCCAGAGAGTCAGCCAGTATCCCAAGGGGGCAGTCCAGAAGCGCCTGGCAGCTTACCTGACTCTGATGAGGAATCCCAAGGACAGTGACTTTGAAATGGTGAAGAAGCTGCTGACACAGGAACAGAACATGCAGGTCAAGGCCTTCGTGACCTCCCACATCTACAACATAATTTCCTCCACTGATCCAGAGACCAAAACGTAAGAATGGACCACCTTTACAACTGAAAGCCCAATATATGTACAAACCAAATTACTTACAATCAGCTGATGTTTTCCAATTTATTTTTACCACAGGCTTGGTGAGGAGATAATGGTTGCCCTGCAGGACACTGATGTCCCTACACACAATGACTATACCACAAAATCTCGCAACTACAAACTTGACATGGGAAATGGGATGATGCAGACTGGCGTTCAGGGCAACATTATCTTTGATCCCAGCCAGCAGCTGCCCAGAGAAGTCATGCTAGAAACTACTCTGAAAGCCTTTGGATTCACCATGGACATTTGGGAGGTATAAGGCCACTAAAATTAAAGTGAAACAGAATTTTCTAGCCTAGATTCCACAAATCTCACGATTTTTTTCTAATGTGATTTTGCATTGCAGATCGGCATGGAGGGAAAAGGCTTTGAACCAACAATTGATGCTTTGTTTGGAAAGAAGGGCTTCTTTCCTGACACTGTGTCCAAGGCCATTTACTGGGCTGAAGGCATGATGCCACCAAAGATGAAAGAAGTTCTGGACAAATGGGTTGCTCCCTTCAAATTAGAAGGACAGAAGGTATCTTGTGTGTAGTTATACTGTTAAACACACTTACTTTCTGAAATGTAATCAATTAAAACAATGAAACTCTCTCTTAAGGTCCCAGAAAACCTTGGGAAAGAAATTGTTCGCAATTTCAACAAGCTGGTAAAAGAGCTCCAGAGTCAAGACTCTCCAGAGGCCTTGGCCTACCTGAGGATCATGGGAAATGAGCTCGGCTTTATCAAGGGCACTGATCTGAAATCTTATGTCCAAAACGCACAGATGGCCGGAGATATGTTGCTGATGTTGTTTCCAGGGGTACTGTTCTATTTTCTAATGCCTCTTCAACAATTCACAGACCCCTTTTTCTCCAAACTACAAGAAATAATTCATAATAATTGATTATATCCATCAGGTTATGTTTGGTCTGATGTATGGAGTTGAGGATGAGGTCGCCGCCCATTACATATTCATGGACAACAAATTCATGATGTCAACAGCCTCTGGTTTGCCTCTGACGTTTGCTCTGTCTGGCACATTCACTCCTGTTGTAAAGGGAGCCATTCGTGATTCTCCAAAAAAGGTACGTTTTTCATGATTAGTTCTAAACCAAGTACAAATAATCATTTCAAATGTCAGATTATCCTGTCGCTGTTTATTAGTACTTTTAATACTAATATTCAGTATATGCAGTAATGCAAGTAGTTTTTTTCAGGTGGTAGTGATGGTTGTATGACGTTGTCATTCCCATTTAATTTCATCCTATTTTTCTGTTTTTGCTCACAGAAAGAGCTGCTGTTCATGCCCTCTGTTGGAGTGGAGTTTGTGACTCAGATGGGAGTCCAGGTCCCTGAATTCGTTGTGTCCGCTGTTGAGATGCGCACTAACATTTACCATGAGAGCAAGCTCCATGCTAAGATTATCAAGGAGCAGAACCAGATCAAGCTTTCCATCCCAGCACCACAGGACACCACAAAGCTCTTGAGTATCAGGTACCACATAAGAACATAAAATAATGAGTAGATGAAATGTAGTTTTGTTTTTGATCCATGAACCTGCCATTGTTCATACAGTGTGTAGCTGTAGTAAGTAAAACCATATTCTTCAGCAGTAAAACACAACCATACCATTTAATCCTAAAGTGTTACATCATGTGGCACTGTGTTGTATGTAATATTTTCTAAATTATTCTTAACAAACTTATTGGAAGATCTTTTGAAATAATGACCGTTCTTTCTTCCAAATAGCAATAAAGTTATGATTGTCGGTGCTGGCCAGGCTGCAATGATCCCACACACAGAGGGTGAATCATACTGCAACCGTCTCTTCACTGGAGTCAGATACTGCACCAAAACACTTTGGGCCAACATTGGTGACAAGAATGAAGCTCCTTACTTCCCACTGAATGGAGAGACTATGTAAGTTGTTTCTTGGAGAAACTATAGTCAGTTGTCATATCACTGATCACAGTGTTGTGATATGCTTCAGCATGAAGATGATGTCATTTTTTATAGAAATATATATATGTATGTATATATATATAATATGTGACTTTTGAATTGCTGTTCCAGGTTTGCTGTAGACATAAAGCCAACAAATGAGGTCTCTGAGTACACTGCCACCATTGCCTACGACCTCCTCAGTGAAGGAAAGGATGGACGCCAGAAGGTTGATTCTTTGAAGCTGACCCTAAAAGCTGAAGGTACAGTCAGCATGCTTAGAACGAAAATCTAACAACCTATGTTTTTTTTGAAGGACTACATACATCAATAACCAAGTTCCACGTTTATGATTATGTCACTTCAGGTGCTCAGCCTACTGAGGCTACAGCCACAATGAAATACAACAGGAACAGGAATGTCTTCACAACTCAAGTCCAGGTCCCTGACTTTGACATTGAAGCTGGCGTTAAGGTTAGCATGACAGACAGCAGCTCCAGAGGCCAAGCCCTTGTCCTTGAGATCTCCAACAAGAACGTACCCCAGCTCTCTCTAATTGGTCGTGCCAAGTGAGTAAACCTCAAGAGAAACTTGAATCCATCTTAGGTCATGTTTGGTACATACCTACAAATTCAACATTCTTTATTTAAACACAGGCATTAACTGAATTACGTTGTTATATTAATCGTAGGCTGCGGGTCATGGCTGAGAGCATTCTACAGGTTCAACTGTTAGTCCCTGCACTCAAGACTGATGCTGCCATCACTGCTACCATGAGCAGAAATAATGGATTCATCATGGAGATCAAAAGTGATGTCAAGCTCCCAGAAACCTCCTCTATTCAGGCAGTCATATTCAAATATGGTAGGTCAACTAAAAACTGGTGCTGATGAGTTAATCGTTTCAGGTATTAGTCCAAATACTACTACTGATAATAATACAATTATTTGATATGTATCTCAGGTGAAGACCAGGCTGAGGTTCAGCTGGTATCCAACATGAATGCAGATACTAAGATCCTGGTGCCTTACACTGAAGCCCTTCAAGCCTGGCTCAGACAGTCAGTGAATGATGTCATGGACCAGCAGGTTGTCAAGACCGATATGAAGCTGCGTCATATCTTTAACAACGCAGTTGAGGTGAAAATAATATAATTATTTTCTCTATTTTATAATATGTTCACCTTGTTAATTGTTTTTTCTGGACTTAATTATATGAAATGTTATGTTTTTCTCATCAGGCCAGTAATATCTGGATGGACAAGATCACAACTGATGTTCCCTATGTTGAGACTCTGAGGAACACTCTAGCAGATGCAGAAATGCCCTCAATGCCTGAAAACCTATTCATGAACCTGTAAGTGTAACAAATACTTACAGGATTTATATATGTATATATTTTACAGCAATTAGAAGTAAATTACATTTTCCTAGATGTTTAATAAAATTAATTGATTTATTATTTATTTATTTAACAAATGTTCTGTTTTCATCCTTTCATCAGTGAAAGCACATTCAAATACGAGTTCAACCAAGACCGTTTGACCTTCACTGTCCCGTTGCCTCTTGGGGGCAAAACATCTGAGGAACTGAGGATTCCTCCAAGGGTCATTTCTCCTCAGATCTCCTTGCCTCAGGTGGGACTGGAGATTTCCCGAAGTGAAATTCCAATCCCCCGTTTCACTATTCCCTCTGAATATGACCTCACACTGCCTCTGATGGGAATGGTGGAAATGTCTGCCAAAATCAACAGCAACTACTATAAATGGGAGGGAACAGCCTCTGCTGGTAACAACACTGTTGAGTCTCCTAGCTACATGGCCAAGTTCAGCATCATGGCTGAAAGCCCAATCCAAGTTCTGTCCTTCTCAACTAATGGTAATTTGGTCTTTATTCTTACAAAATGGTGTTTATTATTTACAACAAACACATTGTATAACTTAAACGAATACACTAAACTAATACTTTATACTGATTTGTCTTTTTTAAAGGAGTCACAAAAATCACTGATACGGCAGAGGAAACTATGAAATTCACCGTTGATGGCGCTCTGAACCACATGTTCATGAAGACAGGTTTTAATATCCTGGAGACCATTGCTGTCACAGACAATGTGGTGTCAACAGGACGGTACAACATCTATGCTGTTGCCCCTGTGGGTCTGGACACTTCTCTGACTGTTACCACGCAGTTCACCCTAAGCTCCGACATGCTCTCTGGTGACGTCAACACAGATGGAAGTGTTACTGTTGGACCAATGACTGCTAGCACCACATATCTCCACACATTCTTGGTGGAGCCAGTGAAGAAAGAAGCAAGAATGGAGAGTACACTGACAGTGAACCCTGAAATCCTCAAGGTTGTGAACAAAGTCAAGGCTTCATATGCAAATGAGCAACTTCTGATTGAGTCTAACACCAACTTTAATAGTAACCCCATCAAGCACACCACCAAAATGACCGTTAGCTACAAGGATGTCAAGCTTACCATCCAGTCTGACTCTGTGACAAAGGCTAGTGAGAGAATGGTTCGTAGCCAGGTGGCGTTCTCTTCCACTGATGGACAGGCCAGTCTCAGGATAGAGAATCAAGCCGAAGATACAGAGAACCGTGCCTACTCTCTGATCACTGGGTCCATTAACCGCTCTGGGTTGGAGGTCAACACCGATGCCTCCATGAACATCTTTTCAAGCCTTGCCTCGCACAAGGCAACCTTGGCCCTGAACATAAATGGCCTGACCACCAGTTGTACAACAACTGCCAAGCACAGCCCAATGACCTTTGAGAATGTTTTTCATGGTGGAGTTGATACCTCTGGCGCTTCCATGTCGCTCACCACCAAGGGAGCTATTAAGGAGAACAAAGCTGAGCTCAATGTTGAGGGAAAGATTGCAACCACGCAAATCCTTTTCAGTGGCACATTCGAGGGTAACCTCTTTGATATCAACACAAGGAACAGAGTGAACCTGAAAGTGAATGAAGATGGCCTGAGTGTCTTCAACAACATGGTTGGATCCTTCAATGACATGAGGACTGAAAATACCCACTCACTGTCTCTTGCACTGAAATCTTTCACCCTTAGCTCAAGGACTGACAATGTCCTCGACAAGCAGAACTCTTACATGCATGACATCACTGTTAACATGAAGCCTTTCACCGCTTTGATTGTTTTAAAACATGACCTGAAGGTCATGGATGTTAACTTTGTCAATAATGCACAGTTCAAGGCAGAGCCCTACAACATGGAGCTGACTGGAACAATGATGGGAGTCCTCTCAGAGGAGGAGCTGAAGCACACGTATGAAATCAAGTTTGTTGACATGGTCCTGTCTGCAAAGTGCAATACAAATGGAAAACTCCTGGGATCTCATGTAACACATACAGCTGATATGGAGATTGCTGGTCTGAACATGAAGTTCACTGATGTTGCTAATTTCAACTCCCCATCTCTTCGTCTGGACAGCACAGTTAAAACTTTTGCGGCACCCTTCAAACTGACCATTGATGCCGTTTTCAACTCAAACGGTGAAGTGTATCTGTATGGACAACAGACAGGTGAACTGTACAGCAAACTCCTCCTAAAAGCAGAACCCCTTCTGTTTACACATTCATTTGAGTACAGAGCCTCAACTACCCACGAACTGGAGGGCAGACCTACTATCACGACCAGCATGGAGAACAAGTTCAACAGCAGGTTTACTTTACATGAGCAAAGTGTCCTGCTGAAGATGAAATCCAAAGTAAATGAGCACAATTTGGATGAAGAAATTAATGCTTATAACAATCCAGAGAAAATGGGTATTGAGATAGCAGGAGTAGTGTCAACCCCCTTCTTTAGTAAGTCCAGTCAAGATTACGCCATCTCTGGATTTGTGAAGTATGACAAGAACAGTGAGAGCCACTTCCTCCAGATTCCATTCATTGAGCACCTGCCTGCAGTCATTGAAAACATGAAGACTACACTGATGAGGCTGATTGACCACAGCAGTGAGATGCTAAAAGATATTGACAGCAAGTATGAGATCAGTGCCACATTGCAGAACAAAGTGTCAGAACTTAAGGAGGTCATTGACAACTTTGACATTAACCTTTTTGTTCAAGACTTGAGAAAGTTCATCAGCTCAATGGAAAATGATGTGACCAACTTGATAAATAAGTTCCCAACTGACAAAATCATCAATATGCTGAAATCTAGCAAGGATGCCTTCATGGCTTGGATCAAGAAACACAACATCATAAACAAACTCAATGTAATTTATGCCAAAATAGAAGAAATCCTCTCCACATATGAGATAGAACAGATGATTGGGACCATCATGGATGAGGTTGTTAAAATTATGAAGCAATTTCGGGTAAGGAAACGGATTAACTCAGCATTCGCTGCTCTCAGATCAATTGACATCCAGCCTATGCTCAAAAAGACCCTGTTACCTGTTCAGGAACTTGCAAATGAACTTCGTTCATTTGACTTCAAACAACTGATTGAAGACATGAGAAATTATTTTGTGAAAATTGTGCACAAAATCAAATCTTTTGATTATGACACATTCACCACGGAGCTAAAGGAGAAAGTTGCAGATGTGACAAAAATTCCCTGTTTTGGAAAACTCTATGGAGAGTTCAAGGTTACATCACCCCATTACAGACTGACCACCACTGCTGACCTGCAGAACACCACAACAACGTCGCTCACACCAGAGTTCAAAATGAACCTTAACTCACAGGCAACATCTACTTTGAGAATCCTTGACTTCACCATGGATGCCGATGCACATTTTGCAATGCCAAAGATGAGTCGCCTGACCATCTCTGAGAACATCAATGTTGAAAACTCATGTTTAACACTTGACCACAAGGGATCACTGACTCTCTATGGTCTGACAGTCGAGGGCTCAGCTGAAACTACTGCAAAGGTGGCAACCGAGGTCTATGCTGCAGAGCTTGTCAACAACGCATTTTTTGACACGGAAAATGGAGTTTCTGCCACTGTAGATACTAACTATAAACATAACCTCAACATGCCACCCCTGAACATCTTCACAGAAACGCTGGTGAGTCAGAAGACTGTTTTCCAGCTTGAGGATGGCACTGCACGCCTGACCCTAAAGAATCATGCCGGAGAAAAATATGCAGTTCAGGACATCTCAAATGAGGCAACCCACAAGAGTGACATGGAAGTTGTAATGGATCTCCACACAGCCAAAGTAACTTTCACTGGGGAAACAGGATGCAGCAATTTCAAAATGAATCATAATGTGGTTGCTGAAATGTGTGTCTTCCGACATCTCATTTTTGATGCCAAGGTTGAGACAGAGACACCTTTCATGAAGGGCAGCGTTGCACAGGTCAAGTTCCAGGCTAAGGCAGGAGACATGAAAATTGATTTGACTGCCTCTCACAGTGCAGAGCTGATCGGTGTGGTTGAGGGAACTCTTTCAAGCTCCGCCCTTGCTTTGGTCACGCCTAATGAGCTTGTATTTGACACCAAGAACAAGGGAAATGCCAAGGTTGCGCTTCCATTCAAGCTGTCTGGAAAGGTGGATCTGCAGAATGACATCGCTCTTACCCTGAACTCTGAAGTGCAACAAGCTAGCTGGACAGGCCTGGCTAGATTTAACCAGTACAAATACTCCCATTACTTCACTATGGATAATAATGACAGAGAAATTAACATATTTTCCCAGATGAATGGAGAAGCAAACCTTGATGTACTGAGGCAAACTGTCACAATCCCTGAAATAATGGTTCCATTTGTTAATATGAAGACACCAAGGGTGGTCGACTTCTCACTGTGGGAAGATACTGGCCTGAGCTACCTCCTAACCACAACTCAGCAGACATTTGACATGAACTCCAAGATGCGTTACAAGAAAAACCCAGAGGTGATTACGATTGACTTGAATGTGGATCCAGTTATCAATGTCATTAATACCAACGTCAAGACTCTGCACAAGAAAATGCTTATCACCAAGGATAAGGCTGCTGCCATCCTTGCTAGATCTTACAACAAAGCAAAGGCAGAGTACGAAAGGTATAGCATTGATTTGCCCAAAACCATTACAGTGCCTGCCTACAAATTTCCAGTAATGAATGTTGAGATGTCCACATTTACCATTCCCCTGCCTGACCCCAGTTTAATTACAATGCCTACTCTGCATGTTCCATCTGCCATGAGCAAGCTGACTCTTCCCAAAATCACTCTGCCAAAAATTCAGAACATCAAGATCCCAGTACTGGGTGATCTGACCTATGAGTTTTCCATGAAAACAGCAATGATCACACTCAAAACAGATGCCAGCATCCTCAAGAAGGACAACATTGTGATGAAGCTGGATGCTTCCTCATCCTCTGAATTTGAGATTCTAAATGGAAAGATTAAAAGCAATGCCAACCTGAACACAGATGGTGGATTCAGAATGGTTTTCTTCCTCTCTGCCAAACATTCAATGGTAGAGGGAACCCATGACAGCACTATTGTCTTAAGTCGGGAAAATGTGGAGACATCCATCACCAATTCAGCAAAGGTCAATCTTCCCGACAAGATGATGGAAATCTACCAAGAGGTCACTGGAAACCGTGAGGAAGGCCTGGTTGTTTCTGTGTCCACACCATCTGCAGGACTCATTGCAGTTCAGGTGCAGCCTAAGTATCCAGCACAAATCAAAGCAAGACTTTATGGTCGCTATCCGGTGAGTGAACTTCTATCAACTTAATATTTGCATATAAATGTACTTTTATTTTGTTATATTTATATTTTTTAAGTGTGTATTTATTTGTAATATTTTTTTGTTTGCTCTTTGTTTTTCTGCAGTCTGAGCCAACAACAGACGTTGATATTCTGTCTGTGAAGATGTCCGTGATGAGTTCTGAGAAGCCTTACATTCAGACAGCCTATAATATGGAGATGCCATATGAGGCGATGCAGGGAATGAAGAGACAGGTGCACCCAGTCGTTGAGATTGTGTCTGATCAAGCTGTCAGAACATATAATGATATGTACAAACGTGCTGGAAGGCTTGGTGATTTCATTGAAAAGGCTAGTGTGCAGGGCAAAGTTGTGTTCAAGAGGGCTGTTGACAAACTTGCAGCAGTAAATCCTTCCAGTGTTATCGTAGATGTCGCAGATCAGACCATTTGGATGCTCAGAATGTACCAAAAGAAACTTGAAACTGTCCTTGATGCTGTTTTTAAATTCCTGAGAGATACCGAGTTCCAGATTTATGGTTATGAAAAGAAAATGTCTGGGCTTGAAATCTACCAGGAACTGAGTGCTTTTGTAGCTGATGTGTCTGAGGAAGCTGTTCAAAAGATTCCAGAATATTTTATCTACATCTTTACATCAATCCTTGATTATTTCCAAGCTATTGAATTTACCCTTCCTGGATCGAACTACATTGTCAATGGAAGAGAAATTCTTAATGATTTATCTGTAGCCATGCAGGAAACACAGGACCAAGTGATTGTCACAGTGAGGAAACTAGCAAATGTCAAACCAGAAGACATCATGAAGACATTTACAAGATTTCACCAGTTTATTATTGAACAAAGTGAAATGTTTCTCCAAACCCTAAAATCTCTGTACGAGGAGAAGCTCTCTGCCTTTGTTACTGATGTGTACAACGATGCCATCAACTCTCCTGTCTTGGCTGATATTGTCATGTGGTTGAAGGAATGCTTCAGAAATTTTACACAATATCTGAAACTGTGAAAGCTAAAACCCCCATTATTTTGACTGACATGTCTAGTGAGCAGCTTTTTGTTGACATGAAATCAGGGACTGACTTGTTAAACGTGAATGCTATCCACATACAAAAATGTTGAACTGCCAAATTCAAACTGTGGCAAAGGAGTTATAATATGGTGTTTGTATTATCTGAATCTGTTGTCTAACTCTGAGTACAACAGTAAAAATACAAAACTGAATGCTAACCACTGTTGTCTGTACCCAAGATTATTGTCTCTCTCTACTTTTTTCCAGTTAATTAATTTGTTTATTATTTCACAGTAGATTACCAGTTATCATTCTATTGTGCTTTCTTTGTGTCTTGTACTATTTAAAGAACACCGTGTGGGCTTAAATAAAGACTTATATCATATCATTTACTTAAATTACTTGTGGAATGACATTGAGGACTTTGGTTTTAGTCAAAGTTGATTACTGATGATACATAATCAAATTATAGCGTATGTGAGTCCTATCTACACTCCTCTCATGTGCCCAGTTATAATCTACATCCATAATAAATTTAAACTTAGTGGAGACACAAGTAGCTCTTTGTGACAAACAAGCACTTTGTTTTTAACAATATTTTAAGGACAAGTTTTAAAATTAATTATTCAAGAATTACTGACTTATGCAGACAAGTAATCCAAAGTAGGAAGGAAAACAACTAGTTAGAACATTGTATGAAAATCTGACTGAATGGTACAAAAGTATTAATTAACAAAATATTATGGGTACATTTCTGTTATATTGTGAGTTATCTTTCCAAAGCTAAATATAGCTGCCACATCCATATATAGTCAATAAACTTATATTGTTCTTAAAAGCAAATAAATTGTGGCTGCAGCAACACAAGAACAACTTGTCTTTGTTGTTAGAAATGGTGACATTCATTGATTTATTTTTTTTAATCTAGTTTCCCAGAGCAGTACTGCATGTTCCCTTATACTCTACCTTGTTTTTTTAGGATCAATCCCCCAAACAAATAGGTTTGACAAATTTCCATTACTTTGCTTTGCTCTGGGATAAAAACTGCACTGTCTGGTCAGTGAATAATTACCTTATAACGATGTAAATTAAAAGCACATGGGGGCTCCAGGCAGTGTGGGAAAAGTCACCAATCCAGCACAATGCATTCCTGCTCTGTAAGTCAGCAAAAATCCCAGCAACAGAGGCCAGGGAGGAATGTGACTTTTACACCATCGTAACTTGTTGGATTTGTGCGATACTCTTTTAAGCTCTGATTTGTATTCGCTATTATTGAACAACAAAATACGACACATTTTACATTAACCTTAGCTTTTGGTGTCTTCAGTTACTGCACAAAGAATAACTTCACCGGGTGGATTTTTTAGCGTAGCAGAGACAGTCTTTGTAATGGATGTTTGTGGCTGTCGTTTGAATGAAAGGGAAAGTTACACCGTTCAAACAAGAGCTGGATTTATTCCATAAGAATAAAAATGAATTGAGCTGACATGTTGATTTCTCTTGCAACCTTCAAAAGGTCCAAAAACATTTCTGAACATAAAATCTGAGGTACATTCACAGTCATACAGGTTGGCATGAACACGGGCTTTTGCGTTTCCCAACAATTGAATTTTACTAATGTAAACAAACTTTTTACAGCTTCTGAAAAAATTATGTTCATAGTTTTAGTCAAACACATCCCCATGTGTGTCATTATTGCAAGATTGTGGTTGTAATAACATTCTTATTGAAATAGTCCCATGATTAGTCCCATGTACTTTCCCAAACAAATCTTCTTTTAGAAATATCACTGACAACACTTGGATGAAGCTGAAGTCAAATAGAAAATCTCAAACAATTCTTCAGAGTCTTGGAGACAGCTGAAAATACCAGCCTGTTCTATCTGTCACCATCTTTGTGTACCTTTTCCTTACACTGCTTTCATAATCCCCGTTCAAAAAAAACCACACATTTCATCAACGTCCTCTCCTGACAGTTACTGTAACTAAAAACCAAGCATAAAAATTTAGTGTTCAGAGATACGTAGTGACCCTTAAAAAGAAAAACATCTTTAACTGCTTATCTGTTTTAATAAACACAAACCAGGAAACACTGGACAATATGTTAAGCCCTTTTCAACCCTGGCCAATGTTTAGTGTCCTACGTCAGTGATGAAACGTGGCCTGTTGTATAACAACTATTTCACTTATTAATACTAAAAAAAACACTTTGTGGACATTGTTCAAGTAAACAACTGAATTCAAGAAATAAAAAATTAAAACGTGTCAGAAACCAGGAAGTCATAAAAAGCGTTAGAAGAAATTGTTACAGGACAGAATGAGCATCCTAACACTGATGCGTGTGTGTGTGTGTGTGTGCTTTATAAAAGAATCTGATGAAATACTGTGGTTTCCTGTGGAGAAACTCCCATGTTTCCCCAATACAAAGTGGACATAAATAAACAAGTGCAAATTGTTCTTTTTTTTGTTAACAGTTTTTGCTCATTACAAAGTATAACCTTGGCAATAAGGCAGTGGTCTATGCAAACACAGTTTGAGACAAAAAGTGGAAAAGGGGGCGGGGTCACTGCGTCCACTGAGACGTAGCACTCGCTGGTTTGGCCTTTTATTTTTAAACCCCTTCACCAGTCTGACCGGGGACCACGTGACCTCCAGCTCACAAAGAACACACTGTGACCAGTGTGTGTGCTTTATCACGGCCCGAGTGTCAGATGATTGCCGCGTGCGTCCGAAACAACTTGTTTTGCACTGATTGGGGTTTGGTTCTGTCGGGGTGACGTCATCGCACGGGACGTAGCCAAACCCGTCGCCACCCTAAACGTGTCCGGACACGAATCCCGATGGTGTAAAACAAAAACAAACAAACAAAACAAAACAAAAAAAAAAGAACGTCTCGTCTTGACACACAGTGGGCTCACATCAACACGCAGCATTTGAGACAACCACTCGGCGGTGTCGACCGTTTCTGTAACGCCGCCCGCGTGGCGCTCTCGAACACCTCCCAGATCCCCTCCTTCGTTTTGGCCGAGCACTCCAAATACTCATATGCGCCAATGCGCGCGGCCATGGCGCGGCCGTCCTCCGCCTTCACGGGCTCCAGCTTCAGCCGCGACAGCTCGTTCCTCACGCCCTCGTCGTTCCGCAGGTCCTTCTTGTTGGCCACCAGGATGATCGGCACGTTGGGGCAAAAGTGTTTGACTTCGGGGACCCACTTTTCGGGGATGTTCTCCAGAGAGTCCGGGCTGTCCACGGAGAAGCACATGAGGATGACGTCGGTGTCCGGGTAGGAGAGAGGGCGCAGCCGGTCGTAGTCCTCCTGGCCGGCCGTGTCCCACAGAGCCAGCTGGACCTGCTTGTTGTCCGCCTCGATGTCCGCCACATATGTCTCAAACACCGTCGGCACGTACACCTCCGGGAACTCGTCCTTGCTGAAGACGATCAGGAGACACGTCTTCCCGCACGCGCCGTCCCCCACCACCACAAGTTTTTTGCGTATGTCTGCCATCACCGTCTCTGTCCGCAACTCTGTGGCATCGAAACACAAACGTGCCTCATATACCCGCCGCCGGCCCACACAACCACACTACACACACACGCACCACTACACAAACCCGTCCTACAGGTAAATGGTGTCTCCCAACCCCACTGGCTTTTAACAGTAGCCACTAGTCTTTATAAAGCGCAGGGTGGGCTTCCTAAATATAGCAACCCAATCGGAAATGGGGAGGTGATATCATACTGCGTAACGGAAGAGGTGATTGGATCCCAGCGGTTTTTTCCCTCGTGCAGAAGGAGGGTCATGGACCAAGAGGACCCGCCCGAATCACCCAAATCTAACTGCATCTAATTATTATTATTTTATTTTTTTGTATAATACCTTTTTAAATCAACCTCTACTATGATGTTTATTTTCTCTGTATAAAATACATTTAAAATATAATTTGCCAGAAAACGCTATTTTAATCGTTTGCCACTTGTCCTTAGAATTTCATTCAATAAAGACACGTTCAATTTATTGTTAATCTGTGTCAATATGATTATTTATGATTCTAAGTGTTATTTTTTTATAAATATATGTTGGGTTGTTAAATAGATGAAACACAAACTGAGGTACACGCGTGTTACTTTCACGTGTATTGTACTGTAGGCGACAATTACACTGGCGCTGTTATACGCATGTCAGCGCAGTTCACGTTATTTACAGGGAGGGGGCAGTGGCGTAGGCAAACGCCGAGCCCTGACTGTCGAGCCTTGCTAAATCACCGCTCTCTCCAAGGAAACAAAACAATATAGAATCGGGTTGACGGCGTGCAACAAGCGTAGACCCGCTCTCGACACGACAGCGCGTAAGTATCTCCTCTTTATTTGTACACGGCGAAAGCAAAAGCTCTAAAACGGCTGTTCTGTGGGCGACAGCGGCGGTGTGAGTATTTCCCCTTTTGTTTAGCGGTTAAGGCCCCTCTGTTTGGAACTTGAAGGGGGGCCATGTTGTTTAGCCGCTGAGTGTTTGGTCAATGTTTCAGCTCACACAACACAGCAACTTGGCAATTAGCACTTGCTAGCCACCACGTTAGCTACGTTGATTGTGGCTTGTTGCACGCAATATGTGTGGTAGTGTGTGCAAACGAAGCATTGATTTTCTCTACTTAACGTGGGTACCGATGTGGTTTGCTATAGTGGAAAATTGTGGGAATTTAACATTGAAGTATGGCAATAATAAACATTAGGCCCGTTGCGGTTAGCCACAGTCGGACAGCTAAGGATATTGCTAATGCTCGCTCCAGTCTTATAGCGTTAGTTTACTCAACGTGTTCGATTACGACTCGTGTAAAAAAATGAATTGTCTTGACGTATGATTTACAGCAACAGTATAGTAACCAAACACCAACCACATTAAAATAAAATTGCGTATGTTCACAATCACACCCGCAGAGTTAACTCGCTTATTAGCAGCGGGCTAGCCCGGCTAGGTTAGCTAGGGTAGTTTCTTTTAGCAGGTTTGCTTAAAACCTTTGCACGTCTTTTAGCCACAGCGATCGGTGGATGTAACGCTATAGTTTGCGAAACTATGTTAGGCCCAGTCGAAGCTTTCATTGTGGCTAAAGTGACGCCAACAGTAAGTTTAATTAACAATTTAATTAACATTAGCGGCAGTGTTACGTTAGCTTTATGGCCAACAGCTAACACCAGGCTAGCGATAACGTTATCCGTTTTGCTTTCATGCTATTGCAAGCTAGCAACACCATTGACAGCCACTTGTTTTTGGCATCGGTATTATCCTATGAAAATCAGGTGACAATCAAATTTAAATTAAATAAATAACTTTATTCATGAAAACACCAACAATCACGACAGTCTTTTAATCAAGGAACCATCAAAACATCGAGTTCATTGTACAGGAATCGGCCATGTGGAAGAAGATGAAGTTGTCCATTAAATAACTGTGTTTATTCCGTAAGTCTGCTAAAATTTGGCTTTATCCAAAGGCTCACAGAATAGAGAGTAAATACTATTTGCTACATCTACTAGCATTTGTAACTTAACTAGCCACTGGGATTCATTCATTGTCTTGTTATAGGGGCACCATTTACTGTAAGTAGTCATAATCTGGTATGTGTGTCATGCAGGGACCATGCCCCTCAAAATATCGTATATTTGTCTGGAAATAATACCCACATTTGTGTCTAAGCTTAAAATAAATTGGTTTAAATGACTGTCACTGATGTGCTGAAATGTTGTGTTTTGTTAAGGCTTTTCCGTGGAATGAGCATTCCATGCAGCATCCTAGGTATGAATGACGTGGCCTGGCAGGAGACAAGAGGTGGGATGCTGCATGCAAATGGTGCTCCTGAGGCTGGAGGTGTAAGAGTTCATGGTGGAGGGCCCTTAGCCGCAGTGGGGGGAACTGGTCAGGCTTCCGGAGGACCACATTTACAGGGAATGGACAGAGGTCCGAACCCTGCCCCAGGTACCCCGCAGCCTCTGCTGAGTGGACGATCTCAGGATGATGCCACAGTTGGATACTTCTTTCAGAGGCAGCCTAGCGAGCAGCTAGGAGGTTGCAATCCCAGTAAGCATCGCTGGCCAACTGGAGATGCAAATCATGTTGACCAGGTAAAATCTTACATCTGAAAGATTTCGTTTCCTTTCAGTTCAGACTCTGAATTAAAAGGATACATGTTTGACAACTAGGTAAGTTGTCAAGAATTCTAACAACTGTGTTGTTGTTTTTTTTTATTGTACCGTTTGTGTTTAGATGCATAATATGTGCCAAATCCTCTGACAGGTCACATTTTTCAAATGCATGTTACTCTGATTAATGCCAGGTGCTAGCCGTTCATTACAGCACCTTTTCTTCTAGGGTTGTTGTAGTGACACAAGAGCATTTAAAAAATGTTAGTGGGTTTTTCTAAAGGACTGTAAATCTGTGGATGGCAGCAATACTGGGTGAAAGTTCGAGCACACCTGTCTGCCACAAGGGGTGTTAATGCATTGTGTGTGTGTTTTTTTTTTTAAAGCAAAGCCTTGTTTCAAGGGTGCAAAGTACATGAGACCAGTGATTTGGTCACTGCATCAGTACACTAGGGCTGAGATTTTATTTCACAAGGCAACAGTGCTAACCACAGAGCATTGGTGTTGACCTAAAACTCTAGTTTGTCACAAGTCTAAAGGAAAATAACGTTGATGAAGACTAACCAAACCTAAGACTTGAATAGTGGAAGGTAAGAAAAGAATGAAAATATTGACAAAAACACCAGAATAAATAAACATTTGGTTTTATTCTGGTATGTAGCGTTTGGTCACTGTTTGATCTGATACGGTACTAGTGTACCGTATCAGATCGTTCATTTCAACGCCCTGGTTATTCATTTCAACGAAAGTGAGTTCCGGTGTAACAACAGGCTCTTATTAAAAAGAAAGTTGTATCATGGCTTCCCTGTAGCCTTAATGTTGTAGGCTTTTGTGTTCAAGTCTCTTTATTGTTAAGCAGCCACTGTTTGGTTAGTCCAGTTTAACCTGCACTGGTTTTTGTGGGCTGGTATAACATGTTCTGCTGCTACAGAGGAAATGATGACTTCACCGTCTTCCACTGAAACTGGAAAAATTGAACAGGCAGAATTATTGTCTGTCACAGAAGAGTTCAAAAAGACTTAATTCTGAATAATGTAAGCTGACTGTAAATAAGAGGAATCGACTCCTTGTAGTAATTTAAGTTAGCTGACTTGTTGTCCAACTTAAAAGGTTCAGTTTTCCAGATTCGCTGAGACAGTGTGTAGGGGTTATAATGGAGTGACACTGGCCTTGCTCCCCCTTTTCTGTGTGCACTGTAATGGTTCAGTGGTACAGAAATGTAGTACTTTTTTTTTTTTTCATAAATCAGTTTGCTGCTCGACTGGCTTAATTTGGTTTGTTCCCTTGAAAGTATGGAGTTTGATATGTAATAACCACATTGGCCGAGGGACCTGTTGAAATTGTATTTGTATTTTTTCACATAACCAGTATGTTGTTAAATTGACCAAACATTTATTAAACTGTAACTTAGGTTGTTATGTGCTGCAATGCACAGAATTATTGCCAACATTTTTTACTGCCTCTGTTTTTTTTATTCTTTTAGTTTTTTGTTTAGATTTTGAAGTAATGAATAAATTAGAATCTCGGAGGTGTTTAAACAAATCTGTCCCTCAAATTGTATCAAAGAAAAAAAAACATACCTCCCATTTTGTGTTGTAGGTCCGCGCTGTGGATGAAATGAACTATGACTTTCAAGCTCTGGCACTGGAGTCAAGGGGCATGGGGGAGGTAAGCAGGTTTTGGCCCAAACATTGTGTCTATGATTTTATAGCATCAAACCAAAAGTGAAAATTTCATAAAATACACTGTCCAGTCATGACAGTCACCTCCAGATTTGACAGAATTGTATATTAGAACTGAGATGAAAGCAGTACGCTTAACCATATTTCACAGTGCAGTGCTCATTACCTTCAACCTCCTGCAGAGTTGGCCGAAAGCATAGTTGTAAAATGAGGACCAATGTTAAATTTCCTGACAGTCACTAAGTCTACAAAGAAAGTATTTTTAAATGAGCTAACAAGATGGCAGTAAAAACTAAATTTAAACTTCAAAATTGTTCAAAAACTACCATTATAGAATTCTGTTTATAATGAGCAGTGGCTGGCTGTTGATAACACTTACTGCGCAGTTCTTACTGATTAAAAAAAGAATACGTGCTATCTCTTTGTAGCTTTTGCCAGCAAAAAAGCTTTGGGATTCTGATGAATTGGCCAAAGATGGAAGGAAAGGGATGCTTCTTGGAGAGGAGTGGAGGGACAATGCTTGGGGATCATCTCGTGAGTAGCTATATTATATGTTCTATTTTCATTCAGCTGTTCTTTATTTAATGTGAATATTGTAAGTACATATTCAAAACTTTTCCTTTCATTAGTGTGTTTTTTTTACCATGATTTGCAAGCTTTAGCTTTAAAAAATTATTTACAACCGTTTGACGTTTGATCATGGCTTTTTATTCAGATCATTCAGTGTCTCAGCCAATCATGGTGCAGCGGCGACCAGGCCAGAGTTTCCATGGGAATGGTGATGCCAGTTCTGTGCTTTCACCTCGTTCAGAAGGGGGAGGCTTGGGTGTGAGCATGGTGGAGTATGTCCTGAGTTCTTCTCCTGGAGACAAGATTGATGGTCGTTACAGGAACGGAGGCTATGTAAGTCTCTTTCAGCTCCAAGCAAATAGAATACTGGTTTTATGTCTTAGTACTATTAATAATGCTAATGAATATCATGGTGTTTTTTTTTGGATAAAATTTCACTGAAAAGCTGATATAATTTTCCTTTTTTTTTAAACAAGTGGTTTCATGAAGCACTCTAGTGCTTTTCTCTTCTTCTTTGTACTGCACATAAGCAAGCATGGTACTTACTTAAATTATATGTGAATACAGGGTGGAGGAGATGCTGACCAAGATGGGAGGGAGAAGAGTGATGTGCAGGAAAAAATTTCACCCTTTGAAGAGGACAAGAGCCCAGAGATGAAGGTGGGAGAGGAGAATGATCCATCTAAAGCCAATGGAAGAAGTCTTCTAAATGGCATGGACAGAGACTGCAAAGACTTCAAGTAGGTTTTTCTTTTTACAGCACAGTGCGTGAATATAAATACAGGGGGTCCTCGTGTTACAACAGAGATCCGTTCCTGAGAATGTGTCGTAACCGAATTTCGACGTTAGTCTGAACATACATTTGTATGTATGTATTCGTATGTAGATAAGTTGTGCCACTAGATGTCGCTATAATACCACGCTAAAATAAAAATTTATTATGGTGAATTGCCTTTTGTCCCTCTTGACACACCGTAGGGGTTGAGATCACGAGTGTAATGAGGATTTCCTTCAGATTTCTGATATCAACCGTGTAGACCCTGTGTTGTGAATAAACCTACGGTATTGCCACGATCCCGAACCCATCTGTGTCCCCCGCCAGCCAGCCATTTCACATAAGTAAACACAAGGCAGAGTAGCCTACCTGTGCTGTGGAGGTGTTGGAGAGCCGGCAGGCGCGCTGAGAGACAGAGAGAACGCTCACCAACTAGTTCCCGTGCGAAGTCTGTACGTATTTACGGGGCAAACCGCTTAAGCCGAAACAAGGAAGTTCACGGGAGATGTGTCGTAACCACGAAAACGTCGTATCTCACGAGGACCCCCTGTATAATGGCTTTTCATGCTCATTGATGTTGCTGGTCTTGTCTGAAGGTTTTTTGTTTGACTGGATAAAACATGTGCAGATGTTAAAATTCTTTTCTTTCTCAGTCCAACCCCTGGAAGTCGTCAAGCTTCCCCGACAGAGGCTGTGGAGAGGATGGGCCCTAGTCAGGCAGGTTTGGAGATGATGGGGCAGCACCACCCTCATGTCCTCCAGCAACAGAATCCTGTCCAAAACAAAGCTGAGGATTTCCAAAACCAGGAGGCACAGAACATGGGAGGTATGGAGCAGCCAGCTGGCGTAGAGTCACTCTGTTGCTGGTCTTGTCTGAATGTTTTTTGTTTGACTTGATAAAACATGTGCAGATGTTAAAATTCTTTTCTTTCTCAGTCCAACCCCTGGAAGTCGTCAAGCTTCCCCGACAGAGGCTGTGGAGAGGATGGGCCCTAGTCAGGCAGGTTTGGAGATGATGGGGCAGCACCACCCTCATGTCCTCCAGCAACAGAATCCTGTCCAAAACAAAGCTGAGGATTTCCAAAACCAGGAGGCACAGAACATGGGAGGTATGGAGCAGCCAGCTGGCGTAGAGTCACTCCAGTTTGACTATGCTGGGAACCAGATCCAAGTGGACTCCTCAGGGACTCCAGTAGGATTGTTTGACTACAATTCTCAGCAGCAGGTGTGTTCACACACAAGACATATCCATTAAAAGATTTAACTCTTAAGTCTGCTCAACAGATTGTGATCCCTCTTGTTTGCTTTTGCCCCAGTTGTTCCAGCGATCTAATCAACTGACTGTTCAACAGCTGACTGCAGCTCAGCAACAACAATACGCCTTGGCTGCAGCCCAGCAGCAGCATCTCGGTAAGTTTAGTACGATGTGTCACATAAAAACAATAAAATAGTTTATGTCTCAGGCTGTTTACTGTATAGTAGATATATAAGTAATGTTGCTCTTCTTCATATTATCCAGCTGGCCTTGCTCCTGCATTTGTGCCAAACCCTTATATCATCAATGCTGGTCCCCCTGGTGCCGATCCCTACACTGCTGCTGGGCTGGCAGCTGCAGCCACGCTTGCAGGTGATCACACAACACATCTTTTCAGTTTATTTTTGATGTATATTGATGTAAAACTTAAACTTCTATCTTAATCATTTGCTATAGATGATTAAATAAAATCTAAATCCTTCCCTCAGGGCCTACAGTGGTTCCACCACAATACTATGGTGTTCCTTGGGGTGTGTACCCTGCTAATCTTTTCCAGCAACAGGCTGCATCCACTGCAAATCATTCAGCAAATCAGCAAACATCCAATCAGGGACCAGGGCCAGGCCAACCACAGGTAGGGATTGTCAGTATATGCCCTACAAATGACTTGTCAAACAGTCACCATTAAATTAATCTCTTGATGCTGTATTTCAACAGCCTGTGAGTATGACAAAATGATAACTTTTTCACAGGTGATGCGCACAGGAACCAACCAGCGACCTCTTACGCCCGGGCAAGGCCAGCAGAGTCAGCAAGAATCTCTAGCTGCAGCAGCTGCTGCAAATCCTGCATTGGCATACGCAGGAATGTCTGGTTAGTCGACTGAATTACACAGTCACTGTTTAACCACACATGCTAACAACTTAACACATTTACTCTGACAACTTGTTCCCTTGAGCAATATTTATTCAAAAGTCAAACACTAAAGATAGGTTTCCCTCTAGCTGAAATCACACATCACCAGTGAAAATTGTGTTCATAAAAACCTCTTCCTTGTTGAGCACTAATGACATTATTACATTATATTCAGCAATTTATTATGCTTTAGTGTTTCCTGTATTCCCAGGTTATCAGGTGTTGGCTCCTGCAGCTTACTATGACCAGACTGGAGCTCTTGTGATGGGCCCTGGTGCCCGAACTGGTCTAGGTGGGCCAGTTCGTCTAGTCCAGACTCCTCTTCTCATCAACCCTGCTGCTGCACAGGCTGGTAAGATCCATCTGTTGTGATAATTTTCAATATGTAGATGCAGTGTGATTGTGGTAGTCACTGATGGCCTCAATCCATCGGCAGTCATTCTTTTAAATACAGACCTAACGGCACCCTGTGGATTTTCTTTGTAACTTATAATAAATTTTGATCTTACTACTCCTGCCACCTTATCTCACCCTCTCTCTCCTCCTTCACCAGCAGCTGCTGTATCTGCATCTGGCTCTGCCAACAACATGTCGGGTCCTCCAGCCAACGGGTTGTACCGCTCCATGCCACAACCTCAACCCCAGCCACAACAGCAGCAGCAGGCTCCCCCACCCAGCAGCGGCTTGCCTTCCAGCTCATTCTATGGCTCTGGATCTGTTCCTAACACCTCCCAGAGCAGTTCTCTATTCTCACACACTTCTGCCGCCCCACCACCACCAAGCTCCTCCCTTGGCTTCAGCAGTACTGGTGGCTCTCTTGGCGTTGGCCTGGGATCTGCTCTTGGAGCATTCGGCTCATCTGGTTAGTGACTCAGCCACCAGCTACTTTTGGATTGAAAGGTTCATAAGAGAGTTTATATTTAGAGGCTGTTTTTGTACAGTAACACTAATTTCTCTATATTACAGTGTCCAGCTCTACCAGTAGCAGTGTGTCTCGCAGAGATTCCCTGTTAGCCAGTTCTGACCCATACAAACGAGGTGGCAGCAGTTTAACTCCCATTGGTCAACCATTTTACAACAGCCTGGGCTACTCCTCTTCCCCCAGCCCCATTGGCCTCACACCCGGTCACTCCCCGCTTACTCCTCCACCTTCTTTGCCCTCTTCCCATGGATCCTCTTCTAGCCTACACCTTGGTAAGCCCTGTAGTTACAGTAATACTAAAAGATGTACTTTAGAGTTGTGTATAAAATAAGACATGCACCGAAACAGTTTTCAACCTATTGGGAAAACCTGGTAAAAATTCTAATCATGCTTAAATCCTAGGTGGCCTGACCAATGGCAGTGGCCGTTACATTTCCGCAGCACCTGGAGCTGAGGCAAAGTACCGAAGCACTGGTAGTACATCCAGTCTGTTCAATTCTAGCAGCCAGCTGTTCCCTCCATCCCGGCCCCGTTACAGTCGCTCTGATGTCATGCCATCCGGACGTAGCCGCTTACTGGAAGACTTCAGGAACAACCGCTTCCCAAACCTCCAGCTCCGTGACCTTCCAGGACACATGGTGGAGTTCTCCCAAGACCAACATGGATCCAGGTGACTATAATGCTGTGTTATTCGAGCATTTTATCAGGATACTCTAGGATAATGGATTGCAATTCTTTGGTGTGTAAACATTTGATTAATTCCCTTATTTTCCATCTCTACAATTGAATATAATCTTGGTTTTATTTCTCAAATTCTAGATTTATCCAGCAGAAGCTAGAGAGGGCCACTCCAGCTGAGAGGCAGATGGTATTTGGAGAGATTTTACAGGCAGCATACCAGCTGATGACTGATGTATTTGGAAACTATGTCATCCAAAAGTTCTTTGAGGTGGGGGCTGTTAAAGTTCATCCCGGTGGGAAGTGCCCACACATTAACTAGATGATTCTGTGTTCTGCAGCATTTATGCAGTATTTTTATTTGTCTCACACAGTTTGGAAGTGCAGACCAGAAGCTGGCTTTGGCAACACGTATCCGTGGCCATGTCCTTCCCCTGGCTTTGCAGATGTATGGTTGTAGGGTGATCCAGAAAGCCCTAGAGTCAATTTCATCAGACCAGCAGGTAATTGTAAGTGATATTTAATTTTTTGAGCAAAGCTTTTCCTAACCTAGCTTATTTTTTTTATCAACCTGACACCTGTTGACTTTCTTTGTTTGACTTTGTTTCTTCATTTTAGAGTGACATTGTTCGTGAGCTGGATGGCCATGTGTTGAAGTGTGTGAAGGACCAGAATGGGAACCACGTGGTACAGAAATGCATCGAGTGTGTACAGCCTCAGGCCCTCCAATTTATTATTGATGCCTTCCAGGGCCAGGTGAGTTTATTATAAGAAATAGCTTAGCTGTCTGACACTGTGTTGTCTTTGAGTTGAAGATGAAAGCATCTGCTGGACAAGCTTACTCTTGTTACAAGCCAGCCTTTTGTTTTCTCAGACTCCATTCTATGTTTCAGTTCAGGATAATTTAATGTTTAAACTATTTCTGTCAACATTTTACATGCAGTCAGTAAATTGTAAGATTTGTTAAAACCTTGGCATAAAATAACTTTTAAAATAAAGTTCCTTGTGTAGTTGTAAACAAAACACTGGTGAAGAGCCAATACAAGGATGCCTCTTTTTGCAGGTTTTTGTGCTGTCTACACACCCTTATGGCTGCAGAGTGATCCAAAGGATTTTGGAGCACTGCACCCAGGAGCAGACTCTACCCATCCTGGAAGAGCTGCATCAGCACTCTGAACAGCTGGGCCAGGTGAGCATAGCTGTCTCCAATCTGCCTCTTTTGTTGTTTTCTAGCTGTAAGTGGTCGTTAAGAATTGTGCTTGTTCTATATTTTGCATGTCACCTTTTGTGTTTGAACATTTCATATGCTATTTTAGCCTGTCATTGTTCCTTTTTGGTAGTGGTATGCTAAATGTAAAGTGTAAGGATGAATGTAATTGTACTGTAGTTGTCACTACATCTGATATGTGATTATTTAAACATCCACCCTGCCCCCTCACTTATTCCATCTAGAAATATCAAGGCGTATCATTGGAGATGACACCCAAAACATATTATACAGTGTCCCGTGATGCACTGTTCAAGGTCAGAGCAATTTGCCTCTATCTCGCGGATGTCCCTGTGCTACCTCCCTCTTTTCCTTTTTTATCTTTTCTTTTATAAACAGCCTGACTTAACATTTAGTTCTCCGACTCCCAACTTTTAAAGGCTTTCTCCTAACCCATAGGGCTATGTTTTTCTTGACCTTTTCCCTCTTGCTTTATGCCACAGAGGATTTACCAAGCACATCCTTCCCTATTGGGTGATGAGACCTCTCTTTTGCCCACATTCTCTGATGAATCTGTTTTTCTTTATTCACCTCATTGATTTCAGTCAAAAAAGCTTAATAGTGGAGTATAAAATTCCCCTAACAAGTAAAAGTGGTGCTCAAACATATTGGTAGCTTTACTTTGAGCCCATCTGTTAATGTGAAGTTAAAGAACAAAGTGTTTAATATAATAGATTGACAGGAAATGGACCTGAAGGCAAGTGCTTCCCAGTTAAAGTGGGGATTGCATTTCCTACCCTACAAATTGCTACTTACACAAATTCAATTCAAGAGTCGTTATTTGTTGCTTGGTCAGGTGAGTTTTTGTCTCCATCTTGCCACACTAAAATTACACCCTTAGCTGTCTATCACCCGTTTCTGAAGGGGCAAAGATGCTGTTGGTTGTGTTGTCTGATCAGCAACACTCCAAACCAGCAGCATCTGTTTTGTCTGACCTTCCGCAGTGATGACGTAAGGGTTTTGAAAGAGTCCGAATGGGGGTGTCACTCAGTTGTTCTACCTATCATTATAGAACTGCATGATATATCTCACACCAATCGAGACCAATCGTGAAAAGTAGTGCATGATTATGAATAAGAGTAAAGGGCGTTGCACCGATTCTTTGATTTGTGTTGTAGCAGTAAAATGGCTGTTTACTTTGAGATCATACCTCCGATGCCTCCTACAGGATCAGTATGGTAACTACGTCATTCAGCATGTTTTGGAGCACGGGAGACCAGAAGATAAGAGCAAGATAGTGGCAGAGGTCCGTGGAAAGGTTCTTGTGCTCAGCCAGCACAAATTTGCAAGGTATGCTGTTTTGTTTTTTTTGGTTTTTTTTAATGCACTGGGGTAGATAAATGGTTTACTTGCATCTGCCTGACAATTACAGCAGACTTTTGCCTGGGAGTATGTGAAAATACTATAATAATACATAAATACTTTTCAAGCTTTATGTTGTCTCAATTTGCAACAAGTAACAACGTAATTTTTTCCCTCAGTAATGTTGTTGAGAAGTGTGTGATTCACTCTTCGCGTGCTGAGAGAGCACTGCTTATCGATGAGGTGTGCTGCCAGAAGGATGGGCCTCACAGTGCCCTGTACACCATGATGAAGGACCAGTATGCCAATTATGTTGTCCAAAGAATGATTGACATGGCAGAACCTGCTCAGCGCAAAATCATCATGCACAAGGTGAGACAACCACTAAATGTTTGCATACACGGATATGGAGAGAGTGGGCTCACGTTTGCACAAGGAAGATGAACAGTGTTCTTTTTGGTTAAAAAAAGACAATTTATGTATTCTCAGCTCATAATAGAACACACATCTAGAAAACAATGAGAAGATGCAGAATTTGACTAAAGTGTGTTGTGCTAATTTGCCTTCTGCTTTTTTACTGTTCAGATCCGGCCTCACATTGCTACTTTGCGCAAGTACACCTATGGAAAGCATATTCTGGCCAAGCTAGAAAAGTACTACATGAAGAGTGGCTCTGAACTGGGTCCTATTGGTGGCCCCACAAATGGCCTCATGTAGTCAGGTCCACATCCTAGGTTCCTGGAAGAAGTGGAGGAGTTGGAGACCCAAACCCCCAGTTCTGTGAGAGATGCTTCTTAGCCATAGGGCCTTCGACACCCTCTGACATCCCCTTTTTTGGGAGGGGGGATTACCAAAAAACATAAAAAGACGAGTCAACTTCCCTCAAGAACGCTGTGACAACTGACCTCTGCCACTCTGCCACCCATGGTGCAGGTCCCCAGTGTGGCCCCAAGGGTATATATAAAGTCAGTAGACAGTAATTTCTTTTTTCTTTTTGTCCTGGGTAAAGCACAAGCCCAATGTTAATGATGTAATTGATGTATTTGAATGATTTTCATAATATCTTGTACATTTAGTTTTTTACCTTGTAAATTCTCTGTAGAAAAACGACTTAGTACACATTTGCTGAAATTTACAATTCTTACAATTTACACCAGCAAGTGACTTTATAAGGCTAAACTGAGAGATCCTTTAAAAAAAACCCAATTCCGTTTGTTTTTGTAACCAGACTTATGTCAACTGTTCTAATTAAATCTTGGCAGATTAATATTTGTATATTATCCACTGCACAGTAAAAGTAATTTCCCATGCCAAAGCAGTTGATGAATTAGTTGTCAATAGCACTACATAGTACGGATGGATATCAACCGCTCCATCCTCGGGTGAGTACTATGTGTTACGTGCCACAGTCACTCGGGTCTTTCAGACCAGTTTGCGAGCTTGGCTTTGGGGATTGGTGCTTTAGTCTAGGGTAGTGGTTTGTTGTTTTTTTTACCCAGTGGTGGTGGCTTTTTCTTGCCTCTTTTTCCAGGCTAAGTGGTGGCATGTGTTTACCCCAGCAGCTTGTAGTTTGCCTGAACCTCCGGTACTAAATTTTACAGCCTGACAAGTCTAGCTTGCTGCATCCACTGAGCCCCATTTGAGCCATCTTACTTTTCCTTCATCCAGGTAATCACTCGGGACTTATGCAAGATAAAAGCTACCATTAATTTATAGAAGCAAAGCATGAGATTTGGTTGTACAGTGGGTGTGTATCCTGGTATAATCTTAACATAAAATGACCATAGTGGGGAGCTTTTTTGTGGGAATAATGGGTTGGGATTGGGGTATGCGTAGGCATGCTGTGACAGATTTTAATCCTTGGAATGATTATTTTCTTTTTCATGTTTTGTGTAACATCTTATGTCTTGTAGTTTTGAGATGAACACTGCCCTAGAAACGGTATCTTCATGTGCTAAATAATCATCTCTTGAGTAGTAGTAGTAGTAGTTTAATAATGTATAGCATCTTTATGTATGAGTAATTTGTTGCTTTTGAGTAGGGGGCTTGCACCAATGATGGAACCCCCACCGCCTGAAGGACAGAGTTGTCAAAAAATTGTTGTGAAGTGAAGTGAAGCTCATCCCAGATTGATACATCTGAAGTGACATGGACTAGAACTAGTAGGAAACGTTGGAAGAAGGGGATGTTGAAAGAATCTTTTTAATGGTCCTGTTTTTTGTTTTTTTTAATTTTGTTTCATTTAGTTGGGTATGGAAGTGTATTGGTGGAGGCTGGTGGGGCCATCAAAAGCTATACAATTCACCTGTTATGCTCGTAGTGATGGCTTCTTTGCTTCATATGAATAATTGTAGAATACATGTAGTATATGTGCAGTTAATAAGTGTAAGATTATTAGTTTAACTGAAAAAAATTGTCTAGTTGTGGTGTTTTGACAGGCCTTGCTCTAAATTTGTAGTGATGCTTTTATTTCGTCTGTACAGTTGTACATTTGTAAACGTTTATGCTGTAAATGGGATGTCTTTTACACTTTTTGGGGAAAAAATGGCAAAAATGTGCATTTTGATGTGTGTGTATATTCATCACTCCTTCCCCCCTGAATATAATGTATACAGTTTTATTTGCTCAAGTGTAATTTTTAAAAAAAAAACTTTATGGCTTCACAATCTGACTTTTTTTTTAATCTGTTGTGGGAAAAGGCCAGCCTCTGTTTCTACTAGAGCTGTAACATCCACTGTTTATAGTCTTTCTGATGTGTGACAGTTTAAAAAGGAGAAAAAAAACACTCTGTACTAAAACTGAGGCTGCGTTTAGTCCTCTGCTACCATGGAAACTTCACAGGATATAACAAGAATTATTTTTGTACAGAAGAGTGCTGTATTTTGAAACAGCCACTACCTTGTAAGCAAAAGCAGTGTAAAATATTGTCAATTATATAAATATGAACATATGAGTTTTGTCACACTGTCAAAGTCATGTACATTTTCAGGTGGCCTTATGTACATTTCCAGATGTTAGATGAAGAAAACAAATTCATTTTTGGAAGCAGAAATTGTGACTATGTATGATTAAACTGGTCTTCTAACATTTGGCTTGCACTGTTGTGGTTTTTACTCAATTAATTTCACATAATGATTCAGATCGTGTTGTCAGAAATTTGAATTGAACTATTACAAAAACAATGTGTCCAATATGGGAGTTAAATGTTTATTAAGAGAGGTATGGAGTTCCTAAACTATTACAGAGTTCATCCAAATGCATTTTTCAGAATTCAGAACATTTACCTAAAATCTTTATTTCAAATGTTATCCTGCTTTCCAACTTTGTATTATACCTCCAATCCATTTTTGAGGTATAATGTAAACACAAGATTAAAGTATGACAAAAACTGTTGTAATTTTAGGTTGAGAGACAGTAAGTTTGCCAATTAAGGTGAGGTGAGTTGTGTGTGTAGTCAATATTTGTTGAATAAATACACGTAAACCTACATTTCTAATAGTTCTTCATTAGAGGACACTTCATGACTACCTCTCAAGCAGGTGACTATTTACAATACAATAGTTAATATGTATCTTATCAAATATAGTGGAATTGGGCAGTTTAAACTCACCTGCACCACCATTAAATACCACACGTAAGTGATTAATAGTACTGACATAATTATTGATGAGATTTTTCAGCCTAGGTGTTTTTATGGTCGCACTGTTCCAGTGAATCAATCAGATTTAACTCTGGAATCATATTGTAGTGGTGGGCGTGGCTTCACCGGGTGACGCACAAATCCGAGGTTCAATCCAAAACACCTGCGGAGGTTTGAGCGACGACGGCAGACAAACTGTCCCACGACCCACACGCAACATGAGGTTATCGCTCACTGCGGCTTTGGTTGTAGCGTTGGGGCTTATACATCCAGGCAGAACGTCGGTAAGTCTTCTCAAAGACGCCTCCAAGTACAGTACAGTACAGTATTTATCCGAGTCGACGTCACCTTCCTGACTTCCTGTTCTTACGTTATGTCGTGTTTCGATGTGGAAACAGCTCGGTGTTTTTTTTTTTTTTTGTGTCTATCTTAGTCTGCGTGATTAATTTTGGTTTAAAGTCTGGAGCTGGAATTAATTTTGGACGCAGTTATCCAAAACATATCTGTTTACGCCTGATTCATTAAAAAAAATATATTTTAATGCTAAGTAGAAACTTGCCAGTGACTGACAGAGGTTGTATTGTATGCAGAGAACTGACAGGTAAAGTATATCAGGAAATGTCATCCCAGTTCCCCTTATGTGAATTTTCTTTTTCTTTTTTGTTTTCCTCTGTGTGGCTTTTTATAGAAATAATTTATGAATGGAGCTGAATACTGTTTCTAAGGTATCGTTCACCATGGCTGTATTGACAGTGGGAATATTCAAATTAGAGGTTAACGTTTGCACGCTACAATGTAAATAGAGTCAAATACATGTAAAAGTTTGCATTCAAAAGTTTGCGTGCATGTCTATGCATTTATTTAGATTTTTATCAGATCAGATTTTAATTTTATTGTGTTATTATCACTGGTGCTCTAATGTGTCTGTAGCCTACTGTTAGTTTATTGTGTGTAAAATCATTGCAACTGTTGTTGTTACTTTGCAAAATCATTTTTTTAAAAATCCTCAAACATCAAAAATAACAAATGAAGGGTAGTTAAGTTTAAAAGTTTCCAATCGAGGGAATAGCTCCAAAGTTGCTAAGTCTACCAGCAAGTTCATGTAAAGCGCAGTGATAACTTAAATAAGAGCTACTTTATCTTGTCCTATGGTTCTATTCAAATGCTGAAACTGAGACAGAAATAGCTCACTGGAGAGAAGCTGTTCGTGTCTATTGTTCTGTCTTTTGTGTTGCCAACAACAGATTAACTTTGCTGCTTATTCCAATGGGTGGAGGGACATGATCATTTAAGTGGAGCTATATTCTACTCATAACTTTTGACTCGTAATAACAGTATGTTATTGTGGGGTTTCAGCTACAGTGTCACTTCAGTTGGACTTTGTAACTAGGACATGATTAATTTCTTTATTGCCCTCCTAAGGAAAATACCTGCGTCACCTCATGTCTGTTTTATGTGTTTAACAACAGGGCAGGGTTTTTTTTGCAATCGTCTGTAATGATGTCTGATCTAAAATATCAGAATATGTTTCAGTTTTCTGAAGACTCTGAGGGATCAGGGAATGACCTGGGTGGTTCTGGTTCTGGTTCAGGGGAGTGGTCAGACCAAGGTAATCCTTTGTATCATGTTCAGTGCCTCTAAATAGTTAATGTAGCGAATATACTATATCATGATTCACTTTGCACAATATAAATTATTTATCTGTTTTTTCAAAACTAGGTAAATATGATTAATGGTCCATGTTTTCAGTCTCACCAGTTAAAACGACCAGCCTTGTCTATTGGCCCAGCAGCAGAGACCTGACCTTTGATGATTTGCAGCATCCAAAGGACATCGGATCAGAACATGTTTTTATGTCAAACAGCAAGAGCATCTGGGAGAACCAACAAATCGTTGCAGGTTCTTTGCACTGTTACACTAAATGTGACAAACGTATACATTCTGTCTGTACAGGCCTTTTGCATGGCGGATATTTTCAGATGGAACAGGAGAAGAAGCACTAGTGTAAATTGTAGGCGGTATATAAAGATGATCACATTCAAGTGTTCATTTTCACAATAAGTTTTGTTTTTAATTAGGGATTTGAGTTATAAAAATTGGGGTCATGATTGATAGCAAAGGTGGACTCAGCAAGAGTCAGCACCTGTATCTGGGATGTTTTCGTTTCCTGTGGTTTTGCACAGATGGAGGAAGTGATAGTAATTTTGCTCCAAATACATTTTGAAATTTTGCTTCCTGATGCCTGTTGTAACTCACTAATTTATGTCTGTCCCAGGTGTTATTGCAGGAGGAGTATCAGGAGTGGTCCTGGCTGCATTGACAGCAATATTCATCTACAATTGGCACTACAAAGATGATGGTGGATACATTCAGGGACAGCAGATCTACAGGGAAGATGTTGTTTAATTGTCCACGCTTCTGAAAAATGACACCACACCATTTTGAAATTTCCCTACGTTTGGAAAAGTACAAATTTACACTTTCCTCTGATTTTGTTTTTTGTTTTTTTTGGGGGGGGGGGTGTTAATGTATTTATTTATTGAAATGATAAAATATGAAGAGTTGTTGTTGAGTATTTTTACAAAGGTTAGTAACTGCCACGTTTCAAGACGGGTCTATGGCTGTTTAACTCTCACTGAGGGTGTTCCTGCTGTATTTTATGGAGCATGATCTTTTGATAATTTGTCACTTTTTTTGTAAAATAAATATTTAAGGAATAGTTTACCAGGAGAATAATCAGTAACTTAATTCAAATTGAATTATGGCTGATCTAATGACTTGATGATGATTGATGAGATTTATCTGATTTGACTTCAGCTAAGGTTTTGTTTTGTTGCTTTTGGCCTAATGGGGACCTGGGGTAGAATAGGTCCTGAACAGCCCATTGCTGTTTGTACAAGGTGCCAAATGGGCAGCATTTGACTTGTTGTTAAGAAATACTATATTATACAATATCATGTGATATGTTTTAATCCACTGTAAGGTGATGTGGAGTGATGTCCCATTAAATTGTTTTCCGTTGGCCATTCAGTGAAGAAAAAATGATGACTTTGTATTATCAATCAGCACACATTTCTGTAGCGCTTGTCGTGATGTCATAAGGATGAAAACCTCAGTTTGATAAGTAACTCATGATATAGGATTTAAAATGTATTGGGAAATTGTGCTTTAAGTGGTATATTGCATATCAATGAATCAAAATCAATCAAGTATATATGACAATTGACTGCTGACATGTAGCACATACATAGTGTATGTTCAAATCAGTGTAATGTGTAATTTTAATAAATTTGCTTCATAATTATTTAATCATCATTGTCTTTTATATGTTTTATTTGCAGATACTTCCAGTATACTGAATGTATGGTGTTTGTATGAATAACTAAAAGAAGTATAGGGTATAAGTATAAAGTCAGACCAAAAATGTTGTTATTATTGGTGTTGTTATTGGGGTTTTTTTAATTAATTTTATTAACTCGATTCAATTCAATCATGTTGACCTGACTGACTCAATGTGATTGGGCCCTGTCATTTCTTCGAGATTTCCATTGGTTAAAATCAATGTCAATCAAAGACGGGTCCCCGCCTCTTCCTTCCCTGTCAGAGCGTTTGTTTTTATCCGCGGTGTCGCGCACGGTCGCGCAGCTCGTCGGCTGGAAGTAGTGGGCGTTTCTGCTTGATTGCTCGCCTTGGAGCATTCCTCGTTCACAAACAGCGCTTCTCGATGTTTCTCCCTACACTGGTGGAGGACATGCATCACTTTAAGCCTAGTCGAGACAGACTGTACACCACCAGGTGCTGTGGATGTTGCCACGTCCGGACGGGGACCATCATCCTAGGAACATGGTACATGGTACGTAAAATGGTAGCTGGGGGGGTTAGCATGCTAATTAAGGCTAGCGTCTCCAGTCATGTTATGTCAAGTTCTTTAAACTAACATGTTTCACGACGAGTGTCAATATAAACAGCGTTGCTAGCCGTTTATAGTGTGCATTGCTTTAATTAGAAGGTACAGTATTAGCTATGTTGTACTTTAGACCGTTTTTATATTGTCGTCTTGCGCTGAGTTAACGCCACCGCCACACTAGCATTAGCAGTAGCCTGCGATCATTTTCTGTTTGATTAAAAGCTTCTGTACGTACTCTCACGACGTAAACATGTGTTAGTAAAACTGATACCAAACAACTGTTATGTACTGCACTCTAGTCAGATGTGCCTGGAATGTAAAAATGTACATTTTGGTTTGGCTAGCACATTTGCTAGCTGTCGTCCTCTAAAGCACATTTGGTCCTGCAGCTCTGTGAACTCACAGCTGGATTAATCTGCTTCTCATTTCCTCACACAGTGTAACAGATGTTTCTGTTTTTTTTCGTCTATTCATATTGAAATCTTCCCCCGGGGTGTTATTTTTCTGTCTGGCTGGGCAGTATTTGACACATGACAAATCACAAGACACATTTTCCAGCTTGTTAACCCTAAAAGTAGGTTCTTTTTTAAAAAAATGTATTCTTCAGTGAACTTGTATTTTTGTCATTTTAGGGAATGTTTATTATATTCAGATGTGCTTTTTTTCTTCCACCCTATGTTTTTGTTATTATATAACGGCAAACTAAAAGAGTCAGGCAAGCTGCCTTGTGATAAGGAAAGAATGCCCATACTGGTTTGGTTTGTGTGGGTGAAAAAATGCTTGTACCTACTTTTAACCACCGACACTGGCATGTTTCTCAACATGAACGTAACAACGAGGAACTGAAACTCACCAGATGATTTTTCTCTCACCCCTCTTCCTCTTGAGGTTGTCTTTCTGTCGAGGCGTATTTACTTCAGTTTTTCCAGAAGTTCGTTTTGTGTTTCAAGCTGATTGTATTAAAAACATGAATTGAAGCCAATAGCTGCTCAGAGAAAATATATTGAATCTAAAACATTAGCTGTTGTTGATTATGTAGCGCGTAAACAGCTTATAAGTGATGTGATAAAACACTCAAAACTAATGTAAAACCCATTTATGAGTAAGAAAATTTTTTTTCCTCCTTTCCTTAGGTAGTCAACCTGTTGATGGGCATCCTGCTGACTGTAGCTGTGACCCACCCGGAGAATGTACCAACCATCGACTTGCAATATGAAGTTATCGATCATTACTTTGCCTCCAACAGGATGTCTGGTAAGCAGTGAAACCTGATGAACTGCATTGTAAAAACATTTTATTCACATCATGACACGTTCACATTTGAGCTTCGACAATTATGCAATCAATACAAATGTAATCCCCCACTATTGTGACAATAGATAATCTTTTAGAACATAGCTTAAGTGAAAGGCCAAACGTAATTTGGATGCGGCATCTTTAATTGAATATTTAGCTGCTGTTTGTGCTGAGATTAAACATGTGATTCATCGTCCAGAGATCACGACAACTCCCTGCTGACTCCCAAACAAAACATCTAACAGGGACAACAGAACACTGCTGTGCTGTTTACGTGCCACTTGAATATGTAGTTAATGTGATTACACTGTTTTTGTTCCTTTGTTGTCGTCAAGGATTTAAGTTCTTCCTTGATCTGTGCATGTGTGCGTGTCTGTATGCATCATGCATTTGTGGGTTATTTTGCTGGTCGGCATGGTGAAGGCCTCTTCGTTTTTCTGAAACAGTAATTAAGCTAAATGCGAGGGTAAACAGCCGCAGTGTGCTGACCTTGCTCACGCCAGCACTCGGATCAGTGGAGGATGTCCACAGTCTGCAGACAATGTTAGCATTCAGACTGGTTCAGCTGTCATTACTCCTGGCTGTTAGTGAAGTCTTATCAGACTGCACCCATTTTATTACAGTCATGTTGAAAAGCTATTAAGCTGCTGTCTAGTTCCACGTTTGTCAACGTGATGATTTTCTGCTTGAAGTTTGGGTTCTGGACTGTTGAAGACAGTGTTTGTGATAGTTTATAGATGAGCCATTAAAATTAATTAATCAAGAATAAACGTTTGGAATAATATAGCTTTTACAGAAACCAATAAGGGTTTATGTTTGTGTTTAACAGGTAATAAAGGTGATGTAAGAACCGTGCTCTCATAATAATATTTTAATGAATATCAGAGTTCGGCCCCGTGTCAGTTATGTCAGTTCTCAGTGGGCTAAAAATGACTTGACGAGTTCATACATTGATGCACAAGTTGTGAAGCTTGAGCTATTGAATTATAAAAAAAAAAACATATCTGGACTGCCCTGCTACAGTAGATTTTTTCTAATGCATCATCTCTCCGATGCAACAAGCAGAGCAGTTTGAGGAAGCAGGACTGAGTGAGAGAGGGAACGAGGATATGAAAGTCAGTCCCTTTAATTACCCAGTCTGTTTCATCGCTGCAGAGAGGGAGAGGCTTAATGATTTCCAGAGTTAGCTAGAAAGAAACATGCCCTGGAGACTGTTAATTTGCCCTGTATACAAATCACACGGCCTCAAAGAGGACAGGAAAATATTCTTCCATCCACACTCACTAAACATTTATATTGAAGGCTTTAGGAAAATTAATAGAATTCTTAACCTGTCTTTGGTAATATTCTTTGTTGTCTTTTTGTCTCATACAGAGAATGCCTGCGTTGGCTTTGCTATCTCTCTGCTGATGCTCACTATTAGTGCAATGATGGTGTATGGAGCCATTACTGTAAGTGCGCGTGTGCGTGCATGTGTGCGTGTGTGTGTGTGTGTGTGTGTGTTGACTCTCTTTTGACAGAATGCACTCAATTTCACGGACTGTTGTGTACACATTCATATAAGGATGTTGCTTTCAACTTGATTAATAATAGCATCAGAGTTAAGAGTTAAGTAAGACATGTTTTTTTTAACTACAGTGCATTCAGTTATCTCAGTATCCTGTAGCAGTGGGGGTGTAGCACACTGTGTACTCACTGCTTGTCGTCTCCACCTCACAGGCCTGCCTGATGGCATCGAGACTGACAGGTTTGATAGCCTTTTGACACGGACTTGCATTAAGCATATAGTCTGGATAACTGCACAGTTAAAATATGACATGTGTGCCACCAGGGCACATTGTGTATGTTGGTTATTTATGTTTTAGCTGTGCATGTAGATGCTCCCTTGCAGCACTGCTAAAGATGTAGTGTCCTAGTGAATTACCCCCCCCAATGTTTGATCATAAATATCAGTGGTATTTGGTACTTAGCCAAATAAAAGTAGAAATGGAAAATTACATAGGATGTTTGCAGAAATGAATGCCTGTAGAGATTCATGTGAAGTGACAAAGTAAAAAGAACCATTTTGCTCATTTTCAACCTTGATTGTGAAGTTTCATTTTGACTAATAAACACGTTGACAATGACACCTCTTCCTAACGATGCAGTTACAGTCTATGAAGGAGCAGAAATGTTTTCAGTTCAGGAAAACTCAAATTATATGTTTAACACCCAGTAAGCCAAGATGCATGGAAGTGTTTCCTGCTGCCCAGGTGTGATATTTGTAGAAGAATGTTGATTTAAGAAAACAAGGTTGAAAATGCAATGTGGTTGTGTATTTAAACCTCAAATCATATCTCCCTTATTGCTGAGTCATTCTTCTTCTTGTGTTTCTGGTTTCTATAGCATCGTGATGGATGGCTCATCCCATTCTTCTGCTACCAGCTGTTTGACTTTGCTCTGAGCTGCTTGGTGGCCGTCAGTTCTCTCACCTACCTGCCCAGGATCAAGGACTATCTGGATCAGCTGGTCAGACTTCCCTTGTTCTTATTTTTTTTCTCATTGTTTCAGGGGTGGCAGTTATAATGATGTGAGTATTAAAAGGTTTTATCGACTGTTCTTTTCCTCCTCAGCCGGATTTCCCATACAAGGATAACCTTCTCTCCATGGACTCCAGCTGCCTGCTGCTCTTCGTACTTGTGTTCTTTGCCTTCCTCATCATCCTCAAGGTGAAACTAGTGTTCACCGTTAATTCCAGTTTGCTCAGTACTTTGTTTCAGTACAGTGTCCCCCCAATGCAAACTAATATGAAAAAGAAGCAAAATGGTAACTTGGCCTTAGTCAACTTCATAATCAAAATATACATTTGTCAATGCTTCACAGGCCTACTTGATCAACTGTGTGTGGAACTGCTACAAGTACATCAATAATAGGAACATGCCAGAAATCGCAGTCTACCCTGCCTTTGAGACTCCCCCGCAGGTATGAAATTTGCCTGTGGTACCCTTTGATGTGGTTTTATTTTTTTTTACGTTTACAAGATTCATTTCTGTCGCATTGACACAGATGCGGCAATATGTAATTCTTTACTAACACCAGCAGGTGGCATGCTGACCACACACCAAAAGTCTTTTTGTTTGGGGCATGTTCTCCTTCTTTGCCCCGGTAGTTTTTAGCAATGTGTTTTCTTGTTTTGACCTTGCATGTGTCAACTATAGCATCCTAATGTAGTGACTGAGGAGTAGATATGTCCATCATCATTAATATGATTAATATGGGATTGAATTTGTTTTATTGCCAATTGAAGTACATACTTGTATCATTTTGTACCGACACAAAATGTTAGGATTCTGTTTTTTCTGCTCAGAAACATCAGTTGAAACTTTTTTCTTTTGTTTTTTTTTCTTAGTACATCCTGCCTACATATGAGATGGCAATGAAGATGCCAGAGAAGGAGCCACCTCCTCCTTACATGCCCGCTTAAGCACCAGCACCAGTTGTGGTCAAAAGAGACACACACACATGCACAGTCACACACCCATCATGTGCATTCCTACATTCCTTCACTAACCCTTTCTGAACACCAGTACCCCCTCATCCCCTTTCCTGACCTGCTGTGTACATGTAAGGCCACTAAAGGCGCTTTGTTCAACCCCCATTCACTGTTTTTCTACAGAGTGTCTATAGAAGTATGTGAGGGAAGATGGGAAAGACTGAGACCTGTATGAAAATGAATGAATGTGATGATTGAAAAGCAATGGAAGCTACCAGCCCATTTCCCCTCTGGCCTTATTTTATGTCTTAGTAAAAGGGATATATGTGGAAGTTTAATTGCTTGAAATTATTTTATCAATCCAGCACCATCCTACCTATAAACTGATATATGAAGTGTAAAGTTATATTGACAATCCACTTATTGTTGTTCTTATTGTTGAATTGTGTTCCCCTTTCCCCTAATTATTAATATCTAGGCTATTGCATCTCTGTTTTAAATGAAGTCTGTAGCGCTTTTCTGTCTGTTATTTATTTAGCTTTGCTGTGGTTCAGTTCATCTAACACCCCCCGCCCACCCCTGACATTTTCATCACCTTTATGTGTTGGCAAAGCAAGTGAATAGTTTTCCAGCTGAGACTGAAAGAGAGAGACAGATGGGAACAACAGAGGGAAGTGATGGATCATTGTGTCTGATTCTTTCTCTCCTGACATCAGGAGCAGCTTGTCTTGTGAGCATTAGTAGCTGCATGCTTATCATAAACCAACCCCAACATTAATTTACTGGTAATATGATTTAATCCTAGTGGATATATATTTGACTTCAATAAACATTTCAGGACATTTCTATCTCCATGTGACTTTTTTTTGCTCGTGTCAGATCTGCTGCTGTATATTTAGGGAAAAGATGAATAAACTATAAGGATAAATGATAATGTTTGGCTGTCATGCACTTGAGATAATGTAGATAACAAACGTGAAAGTGTTTCCCTTTTCCACATCAGTTTTTATTCAGTGATTCTTCTGTGACCTTTGTGTAGTAAACACCAAGACCCACTTATTATAGGATTAGGAAAACATGTATTTTTTTTTGAATGAATTCCTGACTGTGACCCTGTCTCAGTCAGTAAACTGGCTTGCAGATTGTTGGTGTGATTTAATGTGCCTTCCTCTACATACTGCTGTTTACCATGGCCCATAGGTCGTGTCCCACGTTTGGATTGGACAGAGACTTTGACGCGTTGCACTCAGAAGTGCTCATATGTGGAGGAGGTCAAACCCAGCAGAGCAGAGCAGAGCAGGACCCTCGCAGACAGAGTGTGGACACAGGACGCAGGACTCTGCACACTGACGAGATGAAGCCTTCACTCTGGATCCTCTTGTGTGCTTCTCTGCTGCTGTCTGATGTACTGGCCACGTATCACCTCGGTGCGGGAGATCCGCATCTGATCGCTGCACAAAGCTACGCTCAAACCAGAAACAATGGTCGACCACCGTTCAGGACCCTGAATCCCGCAAGTAGGTTTTACTGACAACTCTAAAATACTTTTACTTTTCTTGTACGTTCTGGTAGTAGTGGAAGAATTCAGGCTTAAAATAACCAGTAGAACAATGTCAAAACAAAAGTGTTGGAAAGTAACAAGGGGCATTTACTCAAGTGCAGATTTGAATAACTGAGCAAACAAATTATTTTATAAGCACAAAATATATTAAAGACTAAAAATCACACTGTCAAGTGTGTAACACCTCTGTGCGCAATCTTTGGAATGCAAAACTTTTATTTGTGTTAAATTTGAATACTTTTCAAAAAGTTTCCTCTGAAATGTAGCAGAATTTTAAAGTGAAATAAAAGGTAAAAGTACTTCAAAGCTGCACTTGACTAAACGTACCTTCTGGTACTTCACAAATGCTTTCTAGCCACACCGTACTTGTACTTGTTAAAGCTTTAGTTATGCTATGTTTTGCATAAAAACAATGCAAATTGTTGTGTAGTGTAATCATTCTCAAGTACAACATGCATGAAATCTATATACTCTTGACTGGGGGTTTCACAAGCACTGTGCAGTACAACGGAAACCACCCATGTGGCTGTATGTACTCTCATGCTTTAACTAATAATACGTCTGTGTTCCCAGGAAAGCAAACAAGGTGATTGTTGTATATTTCACAACAACTTTGCACACAGTGTCAACTTACACAGCTTTTCTGTTCACCGCCTTTCAGCCTACTAATGTTCTCTATCACTTCTCTCTGGTGACCCTGTAGTTCACAGAAGTGATTACACGTATAGAGGAGGGTATCACTACCACTACCAGCCACCAAGGATCCCTCCACCGGTAGTGTATCATCCTATACCTCTTTCTCCACCAGTGACTTACAACAGACACACACAAGTCCCCCTACCGCCCTATCACCACAGATTCACAGGGCCACAAATGCACCACATATACAAAGGTCTGTCTCCACCTGTAGCTTACCATCCTCATCATACTGTCAAAGGCCCATTTCCTTACAAAATAAAAGGTCCATGTCCAACAAGGCCAGAGCCAATGTTACTGACAACGCCTGTGGTTCACCTTCCCACTGTCCTCCCAACTCCACCTGAGCCAACGCTGCTGCCAACTCTGCCAGCACAGCCGACAACCATCACGCCGGTGGTGGTGACCGCGGTCCCACCAGAGGAGACCACCGCTCCCGTGACTCTACCGGTCAGTACCCAAAGCGGCCTCATCGCCACCGTCAGTCCTGTGGAGACAGGTAGAATATTACCAGTCAGGTTTGCTTCCAAACACAATACAATGCTCCTCAATGCTTTGTAGGTCAGACCAGAGGTCAGGGATCAGGTGGGGTAGGATAGTTCTATTGTGTTCTGAAGTGTCAGTTTCCAGGCAACTAGCAGAAGCATCTCAGCTTTTTTTTTTTTTTAAATATGCAGTTTGTTTGTTTTCAAATATGAAGTTTTAAGTGTGACCTACAGCAATTAGTGTTTTCATGTTTTTGATAGAGGCAAATTCAGTACTGAAGTAGTGTTTTACTATGATAAAAACAGAGTACAGTATGTATTTTCGGGTACCACTGTATGTGCTCCTAAAACGTTCTCCCTCCTCAGGTGTGATGTCACGGTTTCTGTGTGCATCCAGCATCCTTTTCATTTGAAAATAATGAGATGAAAGGATAACATCAATGAGAGGTCTTCCATGGACTTTTGAAATGATGCATCGTGTATCTGCTAGGATACGATATCATTTCACGACAACCCGTTTATTTTACAGCTGCACTGATGCACAAAGATGTCCTCGGTTTCCGTGGGAACCGGTGTTGTGCATCATGCTAAGTCGTCTGTTTCTCCACAATCATTTCTCTCTTTCTGTAAAAGTCAAACCAATGTGTTGAAATGTTTTTTGTATTAAATGGACTTAATCTTGCCATCGTTTGGTTGATCACCAGAGACAGACTCTAAGTGCAGGAGTCGCCCCCTGGACCTGGTCTTCATTATCGACAGTTCTCGCAGCGTGCGTCCTGCTGAGTTTGAGAAGGTCAAGATCTTCCTGGCTGACATGGTCGACACTCTGGACGTGGGCTCAGACGCCACCAGAGTAGCTGTGGTCAACTACGCCAGCACCGTCAAGATTGAGTTCCTACTTAAAGACCACTTCAACAAACCTGACATGAAGAAAGCCATCTCTCGCATCGGGCCTCTGGCGACCGGCACCATGACTGGCCTCGCCATCAAAACAGCAATGAATGAGGCCTTCACCGAGCAGTCTGGAGCCCGACCTCATTCCAGGAAGATCTCCAAGGTGGCCATCATCGTGACGGACGGGAGACCTCAAGACCAGGTGGAGGAAGTGTCCGCCGCAGCCCGGGCCTCGGGTATTGAGATCTACGCTGTCGGGGTGGACCGTGCTGACATGCGCTCCCTGCAGCTGATGGCCAGCATCCCTCTGGATGACCATGTCTTCTATGTGGAGACATATGGCGTCATTGAGAAGCTCACATCCAAGTTCAGGGAGACCCTGTGTGGTAGGACAAAGTTGGGCCTGCAAGACCTTTTTCCCAGCATTAACCCTGGTTCTAGTTCCTGTAGTCTTTCATTTTGTTGAGTGTTATTGGTGGTTTGTAAACAGATGCTCTCACCCCCAGATGGACCGCACATGTCGGCACTAGAACCTGCTTGTAGCTGCAAAGATAAACATATGGAAAGTCTTGGGGTCGTGTAGCCCTGAACTTTCAGTTGTTTTTTTTAACGTACATGATAATTGTTGTTAATTTGCAATCAAAGCATCAACAACATCAATCATTTTAACAGTAATTCCCGTAATTGTAAGAAATTAGCAGATATGATAATTGAAAAAAAAAGATTTCTAGGTAACTCATTTTTTCTGTACTGATATTTCAAACATTTGGACGAATGAGATTCTGCTGTTTACTTGATAGTTTTCCATGTCACCGTCTTGACGTTTGTCATCGCCCCCCTCATCAACAAAGTCACGTGACCGTGACGATGTAAACAGGTTTTACCTGTGTTGTCAGAACCTAAGCTCTTCAAATGACTTTGGCTGAGATGCAGTGTTTGAAGGAACCAGTTATTACCACGAGTGCCAAGTGGTCAAGTACAAAACAAAACTGAAAACATCACACACATATTAATCTTTGTCATCAGCTCGTTTGGTGGATGTTTGTGAAGACTAACCCGCTGTTTGTTAGCACATTAAAACTTAATCCTGCCTCATTCTAGGTCTGGACCCCTGCGCCATGGGGCATGACTGCGAACACATTTGCGTTAACAGCAACGCCTCCTATCACTGCAAATGCCGGAACGGTTATATCTTGAACGCGGACCAGAAAACGTGTTCCCTGAAACGTAAGACTATTCCTGCACTAAACGCAAGTTTTTCCTTAATAATAGTGACAGTGCATCTGTAAATGGGTTTGTTTTCACTTTGGATTCAGTGTGTCTTTGAGCTGTGGTGTTTTTTTGTTTTTTTTCACCCTCTATGTCTGTTACACTGATGTGAAATTTGCGTCCCCCCGGTGAAGAGGTGAGGGTGGAGGTGGTGGAGGATCCCTGTAAATGTGAAGCCAGACTGGCGTTCCAGAAGCAGACGCAGGCGGCCATCCAGCAGCTCACAGCCAAGCATATCCTTCCTGTTGTTTCAGATGGAAGACGTTATATTCTAACCAGCTGCTTGTTTCCGCCTGCTGCTATGGTTACTGGAATATAACTTCACTCTGTGTCCAGTATGATTTAAAGAGAGGATTCAAGTATGAATCATTCTGCTCCATGCATCCGTTCTAATCTGTTTATAAAAAATGAGTTTCCTTGACCGACCTCACTCGCCGACGTCTCTGGGAGAATAGAGCGTCTGGAGAACATGGTGGGCCGCGCTTAAAGCCGCACAGAGTGGTAAATATTGACAGCTCTTCTTCTGGGTTGATGGATAGAGAGAAAAATAAAACTCTCACCCTGCCTCACTGTTTGACCCCTTGTTTTTGTTTGCCCTCAGGCAGCCAACTGGTTTGTCTCCTGTCACGTCCAGGAGCCATAGACTACTGCAACACACACGTCTACTTCCAGTAATCCGCCGACGTATATCTACTGCATGGGTTTCAACCACCGACCGAGTCATAAACCAGTATCCCTCAAGTTTTCGACTGCTTTGGACTCTAATGCAACCTCATTTACAGCTGATCTGGGAATTATATGAAGAATTAATTCATTGTTTTTGCAACTGCTGTAAAAGCAATCTATACTATTTTCTCTTAATACCAGTATGAACATGCTGTGATGTTAAATAACCAAAGAAAATAAGTATTATTTTTATTGTTTCTCCTGTATTGTAATAAAGTATGTTTGATTTTTCATTTGTCCCGTTTGTGAATATTGTAAATAGAAGCTGTCTGCTAGCGTGTTATGCATTAATGCGGAATTCACATAGATTTATATAGAAAATATGACTAAATGCTCAGAAGTAAAAAATTTACATGATGTATTTTGCATGTTTCTTTACTGTATTCTCTCTTATAGATATCACTTAGAGATATGTTTGTTCATGTATTGAGTTTATATATAGTATTTACTGAGGTCTAAAAATATAATAAAACTGAAAAGATTGACAATAAAACAATTATTTGGAATCTGTTTTTTTCACTTAATAATATCGACATATTGTGATACTCATGATGGGTTACTTAGAGAAATAATGTCTTGTGAAACTATAAGGCATATGAAAATGATCACAACCCAATCTAAAATAGCGACACTGACTTTATAGAAAGGCAACAAATGTAAACAAAATAAATGTCTATCACGTAAAATGTTGACAATAAATACGAAAATTAAACTGTTTTGACCTTAACCTATTATTTATTTATTTTATTTTTAAGCAGTAATACAGATCTAAGTACTTATATGCTCCTTAAAAACTTTGCGATTAACAAGAAATATACGCACTTAACTTAGGAAAAAGTGATATTGAACCAGTTATGTTAAGATATGCTAATCAGGGGGCATTTTAGTTTGATGTTCCCTATAATAAATTCCCTCCAATGAATAACACATATTGTGATAGAACAGACCAAAACATCCATAAAAACATTAGACATGACCACACTGAATGTTCCTGTAGACACAACTGAGGCATGATATTAGTCTTTATGCTAGTGGAAATTTCTGGGCGAGCTATGCATTTCTGTGTCAATATGGAAAGGTAAATATGATGGCACATCTCTGACATCTATTAACAATGTGTCATAATTCACCGTAACCTCTCAAGAACTGTCAAACCGGCTTTGAAATCTGGGGTCAAGGGGAAATCACCTCACAGCCCCGCACCAATTTTACTAATATTCAAAAAAATACATAAATCTGTGGTAAAGTCAAATGCATCTGTGAACACAACTGTTCATTTTATTGACCTGACTTTCCACGTCCCCATCTCCTTCTGTACACAGCTGTCACCATCATCGTCATTTTTTTTTAAAAGCAATTCGGAAAAACAACAGACCGGGGTCATGATGCTACCATGGCTTATTTGCCCCAAACAGCACTGACAACAGAGCCTCTCTGTCTGTGATGAATGTGTGAGGTAGAAGAGTCAACATGCCAACGTTTACCTCTCGTCTGGTTTGGATCCTTTCCCTCCTTCCTTTAACCAGACAGCTGTTTTATGTTTGTTTGCCGTTTCAGTGGCTTTCATAGTTACCACACACAGTCGGGCAGAGAAGGTGAGGCCACCAGTGTTTCAGTGAAAGAAGATGAATGGGACTCACACACCACTGAGAAGTGGGAAAAGACACATGAGGCCTGGTGCGACTTTCCCCGTTGAAGAGGATTTGAGGATACATTTCATAAAAAATTTTTTATTCATCCTTAAATGTTTTCTTTCTTTTACTATTTCACAATACAATTTCTTACCCAGGTCAGAAACATGAAAAATTATGTTACATGAATAGGCTCAAACCTTATGTTTATCACTGTATGTAAACTCAATCACAATGTGGTTAAAGAGGAGTGTAAACAGTGTAGGTTATTGTGATGTCATGGCCAGTCGTTGACCTCCATTTCTGCAGCTCGTATGTTATTGCCATTTTCTTAGCTGTGTCAATGGTCAGTTGACCGCCTGCTTTTCCTTTGGGTTAAACTGGTTCCTGTTTGATCTGTGTCCACTCGCCCACAGCCTGGGGGTAAATGGGGCGCAAAAAGGGAAGTGCACGGCTCCTGAGTGACCTCTGCTTTCTTAAGGTGTCATTTTTCACAGGGAGAGTTGACTTCTTCACCGGGGAGATCATCTGAGAATTTCTCACCAGGTTGCTTTGGTTGGCCTCCTTGTTGTGCAACTGTCCTGCAACTAGTGTGGGATCTATAATTTGAGCTTTTTCATTCAGTTAAAAACACATATGATATTAATTATTAAATATTAATTATAACATTACATGAAATTAATTTACATGCTTATATATATGTTCTAGATATAAAAATACTATTTATCACTGTTATTGTAATTAATAATATGACGTTGTGATGTTGATTATTAAACTCTGCATCCTTTATAAACACATTTTACTCTCTGCTAATATTTGTTTACCGCATAAAGAGCCTCAAAACATTAACTGGACATAAGCCCCGCCTACTCGAGGCGCACTAAAATGTGATTGGCCGTGCGCGACTCTGCCTTACGTCACATCCGTGAAAAACACGACAAACAGACGTGCTAATGGCAGCAGACAAGTCCAAGGTGCTGGAACATGCAAACTCTGAGTTTAAACAGAGGAATTTCCAACAAGCAGAGGAGCTTTACACACAGTACATCACTTCCTGCTTACAGACAAAGTAAGTATGTCTTTAGCTAAGTCTTTAATTAGCTAACTGACACGTTAGCCGAACCTGTGTTTACGAATCGTTTTGTTACCCGTCAGATTACATGAGCTGGTTTTTGTTCACCGCTAATTCCGTTGTTCTGTTTCTCTGTGTTGCATTTTAACAGACATTGTGATGCTGCTAATTTGGCCACTGCCTTTAACAACCGCGGACAGATAAAATACCTCCGGGTGGATTTTAAAGAGGCGGTGGAGGATTACACCCTAGCAATACAAGCTAACAGTCAGTTTGCGACACCGTTCTACAACAGAGGGCTCATCCATTACCGACTGGGTGAGAAAATACACAGCGTAACACGAGTGAACGACTGTAATTAAATTAACGTTAAACGTCCGTTATCAGGCAGGCTGAAGGATCAACTACTTCCGTCCATAGTTTTCAGAATAAAAGCTTAGTCGTGACGTATGTATAATTCTTTTTATCTTTTTGTGTCTAATTTAAAATTATTTTAACATGACACAAATTTAATTGACCATAGTCAGTTAAATTTGAGTTCTTAGGCATAAAAAACATTCAAAGAAAGTTAATCAAAAAACACCTAATTGTGAAGTGATGGAGACATAGGTAGAGTTTGTCTCTCAGGTGTGTCCTACCTCAGGACACTAGATGGAGCTGTGCACTCACTCATCTCTGTGTTTAGCAATTGTCCCGCATGTGCTGCCATAAAGTCACACTAATTTATTATTTACTCTGTCACAGGATTTTTCGATGATGCCAAGTGTGACTTCCAGCAGGCGTTAAAGCTCAATCCGGAGTTTGAAGATGTAAAAGTGAGCCTGCAACAGACACTTCTGGATCAGCAGCAGAAGATAAAAAGAGGATACTGACAACCTCATAAAAAAACTGGAGTCCAAATTTGGAAATGTTTGCTTTTATTTGATTTTTTAAAATGATTGCTTTTCATTGCTTTGCTTCCTTCTGACTCTTATTTCTTAAACTTGAAAAAAAGATATGTCCTTTGCATGTCAGCAGATTGTACATTTGTTTATAATCACTGAATAATAAATTATTTTTTACGACATATTACCGATGTGTGTTTTTTTTTGCACACATAGTAGATCTTGGTGTCTGTTCAAAGCAGCAACTAACCTACCCACTGTGTGATGTAGATGCAGAGTCAGTCATCCTCTTCACCTGTGCAGTGTGATCAGGTGAAATATAAAACAGCTGGTGTTGGGTTGCTCAAGCAGTCAGCCACTTCCCTTCAGAGTTGGTTTGTAGGGTTGCTGGGGTATCAGTGCCAATCTCTGATAGTGGTTTGATTCCTCTAATTCTTTGTTTGGCTGTGTACTGACTAACATGCGAAAGCTTGAGAACATGTAAGTTGACCCATCTCATTACTCGTTACTAAATAGCTGCTTAACGCCTTTTTCATTTTGATCTAATTGACTCACTTTGTTAAAGTTTGTTATGGAGCTTCGTAATCGCTACAGCGATCATCATGGGTCAAGGAAGGCCGAATTCAAAGCTGAATTTGATGTCAAGTAAGATTAACTCGCATTAAATGACTTTGTTTTGCCTGAATCGGTTTATACTTTCCACCTAATCGGCCTTGTATTGAACAGGCAGTGGTCTGAAAACAGACTGTGCAGGTAACCTAATGAGGCTGTCGTTAGACAAGGCTCTAGCAGTGGGGAACCAGCTCGAGGTGGACGCCATCAGTGAGTGTAAACTCTGCAAATTCTGAGCAGGTCGGCTCTTCACGTAGCCGATTGTCATGCTGACATCTCGTCTGCAGATGGCACTCAGCATATTGCGTTGTCACCCAGCCTGGCTGCTCAGTGTGGATACAGCATGGAGTCTGACCCGTGGGGTAACACCAGGATTTACACATCTCTGATGGGCTGCTATGTGGACAACAAAGTATGCTGAGCTGAAGTGATTTATTCATATAAATATATCAAATATACTAAAAAAATAAATAAATCTGTTTTTGTTGCTTTTCCTCCTGTCATGACCTCGATCTGTGTTCCTGTGTAATCTATAGGATGATACAACATTCAGTGCTGGCTTGAGACTCCGATTGTACAACCAGACCCCATCAGACATGACCAGTCATGATGTGACTCAGACATGCAGCTACTCTCGGTGGGCCTCCAGAGAGATTCTCTGTGACAGGAACTACATGGAAGTAGGTCTTTTTTGAAATCGTAGCTTTTAATAGCTACAGTAGCCAATATCTCGCTGGCGTGTACAGTTATAATGGAATGTGATGTGATGATGCATAACTGAAATTGTATAAATGTGCTGTCTCTCAGGTGTCAAACCGCATGGCTTCATCTGATACTCAGGCTAAGGGCCAGGCTCGGGAGGTTGATGACAACTCCAAGGTAAACACAATTCCTAGTGTATGTTGCTTTAATTTTTATTATTTTTTTTGCACCATTGTTCATTCCCATCAAACAGTGAGGAATAAGTTGTTGTTGTTTTTCTGTAGGTATCAGAAGCAGCACACGGTGTCTGGAAAATCACATTTTTCACTCCTGAACCCGTGTCCATGGTACTGAAGGAGGCCAACCAAGCTGGCTACGCTGCCACGACGACCCCGACTCGTGTGGTTATGCGAAGCCCATACAATACTGCAGAGACTTATTCTGAGGAGGTAAGCAACATGGCCCCTTCACCACTCCCTCTCTCTCCGACAGTCGTTTCTCTTTTAACGACACGCGGTGCCACTTTCAGGTTGCTGGAGTCCCCATGGAGATTTTCAGGGCCACTGCTTACTATAAAGCTCCTCATGGGTTGAGTCTTGTGAACTTGGCAGCTGCTTGTCCCACAGGTCAGTCTCAAATGAATTGCACCACAAATATGATTTTTGTGCAGTTGAGGTCATTTTTGTTTTTTTCCGTCATCAACAGGTGGCGTCCTCTTTACCGACGATGTCATTTCCTGGTATGTACCTCGCCGCTTGACACCCCTGGTCGACAACACCTTTAGAATACTAGAGATGCACATGGGAATCAATGGGCAGAGACTTGATAAATCTCAGATGGATGCACGAGGATACGCTCTGTCGACGTCAGATTTTTACATCGTCATGGAGATGCCGGTGGGCTCGCCCGATGGTTATTACAAGGTTGGGAAGTGCGCGGATCTCCTATGCAAGTGCCACTAGTCCATTTCATGTTTTATGAAAATGCCATGAATAATTGCAGAGCCATGCTCCAGATTACCAGTACCACGCCATCTACAGTGTGGAGCCCATGCTGGAGGTACTGTGGAGGGCAGATGGCACCCAAGATGATACCAGGTATAAGGTTTTGTTCCCCATCACCACCCCTCTGATGCCCAGACCTCCACACGTCACAGACTGTGAGTCCCCTGTTTCTGTTTGAGGATATGTGGGGGTGGGTGGGGAGACAAGACTTTTGATGAAGGTAGAAATGGACCCTGCTCTGTTCCTCAGATACTGTCCCAGAGGACAGGCTGTTCAGTGTTGACGTGGGGACGTTTTTTCATGATGTCAAGCTAAAGAACATCACCTTCTCTACCGGGGTTCTCACCGTCGAGGAGAGCATTGCTAGGGGCTTTGTCGTTCAGGAGCACATCCTGACCAATGGGTCCAAGACCTTCTCTTTGCAAGTGCCTTTTGATGCTGACGTTGTCCTGAAACATGTAGGTGCATTGACATTTGTACGCAGACTATCACTCCCGCCATCTTCTGTTTTTGTTTTGGTGCATTCCGTAGCGACGTCTGATCACTTTGTTGTTCTGCAGAATCCCGAACCCTTGGATACGGTCTACTTCCTCCCTCTGGTCTTTGGGTTCCACATTCTGCCAGAAGAAACACCATTTGCCCACCAAGCAGACATACAAGCATCTCTGCAGGATGTCGGTGAGTCCACCCAGATTGTCACTCGACATCTTTTTGTTGAACGATGAAACAACTCGGGAATAATGCTGCAAAATGTTAACTTTCAGTGCTGCCCACCGTCACTGGCTCCTGTGACCAGAACAATTTTTACATCACTGTGAAATACGGGAGTCAAGGTCCCAATTTCCTGACGATGGTTGGACCTCAGCAGCTGACCCCTGACCTGGGAGAGGTCTACAACTTCAAAGATAATGGCACACACTTTAGCCTTGTGGTGCCATATACAGCCAAAGACACATTTTTTGAGGTCGGTCAAGTGCAGCTTTTGCAAAGTGGCTTAAATCCAGTTGCGCTGAATGACATCGCCTTCTGTCTTGCAGCTAATTAACTCGGATTCAATCAGAGCCAGGCTCGACGTGCTGCTAATGGATGCGTACTGGTTGCTTGGCGACCTCTCTCTCGCCTGCAGTTTCCCCTTGGCGACAACACGTAAGATGAGAAATCCTGTCTCTCCACTGTTTAGCTGCAAAAGATCTTGACGGTCTGTCTCATATCCCCATAGAGTGCAACCCGAATGGCACAATAACGGCTGTGGCTGTGAAGGTGGAGTCGGTGCCCAATCTCATTCCAAGTATGCTGACCCTAAAGGACCAGTCCTGCAAACCAGTTTTTAGCGACGATCGCTTTGCTTATTTTACTTTCAGCGCTGATTCCTGTGGGACCACCAGAGCAGTACGTTTCCACCAAACTACTCAGAAACACACTGCACCTATGTTTAAAAACTTTGTTTGTTTTAAATGCTCCTTTTTTTCCCCCCAGTTTTTTGACCACTACATGGTGTATGAGAATGAGATCGGCTTGTATTATGACAACAAAGGAGTAAAATACACATCACCAGTTGATCCTGACTACAGGTAGGAAGTTATCTGATTTTAACCTTTCAACTTAAGGTTTTTAATTTCACTTTAACAAAATGTTCTCCTCCACAGGCAAACTGTTTCCTGCTACTATGGGGTCAGTGACAACCAGACTCTCGCCTTCAACTCTGAACCGGTAAACAAAGAAGCTACAGCAGAGATTGGATCAGGACGCCTGGTGGTGCTAATGAGGCTGGCTGAAGGTGACGTTATACTTTTTTTTTTTTTTTTTTTTCATAATTTTGCTGGCAAATCATCAACACATCACTCAACTTTTTTTTTCTCTCCTCCTCATCCAGATCCATCATATGAATTCTTCTACCAAGCAGAAGATTATCCAGTGGAGAAATACTTGAGACAACCCCTTTATTTTGAGGTGGCGCTTATGTACTCTGCTGACCCCCATCTGGAGCTCATCTTGGAGAACTGTTGGGCTACTGGTCATGAAGACAGGACATCTCTTCCCAGTTGGGACATTATTGTAAACAGGTAGTGTAACTGTTCTATAAAGGTTTCCTTTTTTAAAATAAAGTATTTGCAGTAGACTAAGTGACTTGATGTATTACATGTTGACACAGAGTCCAAAGTCTGTTTTAAAAGCTGCATACCTGATTTCATTTTGCATCTCGTCACCAGCTGTGAGAGCCATGACGACCGCTACGTGACCGTCTTTCACTCCGTCATGAGCAACGCTACAGTTGCTGTCCCATCCCACGTCAAACGCTTCTCCATGAGGATGTTCACCTTCATCAAAGATGATGAGGTTCTGAAAGACGAGGTAATACGAGAGTCTTGTTCTATGGTAGAGATGCCCATTACCCTCAGTGCTAAATCCGTCTCTCTCCCACAGATCTACGTCCACTGTGATGCAGTGATCTGTGACACTAACAACAAAGCAGATGATGTCTGCAGAGGCCAATGTGCAAGTCTGCCAGACATGAATAACTATAGACATCCGCAGATAAAAGTAAAAAGAGGCAAGTATAGATTTCAGTATAGTAACAGAAACTTTGAGTCAACTAATTCTCAACTGGAACTTGTTTTTTTTTTTGTTTGTTTTTTTTTAATTTCCAGAGCTAACAACTACACACTCAAATCACCAACGGCAGATCTCCTCTGGACCTATACGTCTATTAACTCCAACCTCTAAATAAATGTTTCTTAAGCCAGGATTCTTTTTCATTTTGACTCATTTTAAGACTCCTTTAAATTTCACCTCGATATACTATACAGTTAACAGGTGTACTTGATCTGTTTCCCTCTTCAGCAAAAAGTTGTTTTTATACAGTACATAGTCCAGAATCAGTTCAGATGTTCACCAATGCTTTAAGACGAACTGGCAATTTAAGAATGTGTATTTAAAAAGGGCACTAATACAGGTTAACATTGGCATGTGTGCACTCCAGAAGTAGCAAACAAGTATTCTATACTCGGTTTATTATTTAAACAGTGTTTCGTTGCGAATGCAATATCTCCCCGAGTGTCCTAGTCAGGATGGGCGGCAACAGAACTAGACAAAAAAAACATAAGTGTGAATGGCAACAGTTAATTATAAAAAAAAATAAATCAAGTTTTCTATTAGATTATTTCTCATCACATTACAAAATCATGTTAAATATCATTTACAATGAGGTTGGGGGAAAAAAACAAAAACCAAAAAGGAGGTTGACAAAAAAAACCTAACGAAGCGGGCTAGATATGAAGACGCATGTTTAAAAAAAAAAGTAATTATTGTGACCTAAAATAAGTGTGAAAATCCACAAAAGAAAAGAACTAGTGTGTGTGAAGTGGCACAACTCTTCCCAACCAATCACTCAAAATGCATAGAATAATCAAAAGGCTCTAATACCTGGACATTCCCAAAGACAACGTACCAAAGTACCTGCATCCAACATAGTGGGTCACCTTTTAAGACCAAGTCTATTCAATCTGACTGGTGTCCAATAATATTATGTCAATTTCCAGTCACTGCTGAGGGCATCGCTGAATCTTCTGGAGAAGGTTGGAGCACTACGGCGGTCTGATGGCAGGGCAAAGTAGTCCACAGTGTGGTTCTTCTCTATTTGCTGGGTATGCAACCTGACACAGTTCCTCATCTGGAGGTATTTCCAAAAATGTTCTTTACCCCTCAGATTATATTTCTTCATTAGATGGTTCTAAGACATAATCACAACACCTTTAATGAAGATCACTCCATGGTTGTGCCAGACATTCCAGTAGACTGGTGTCTTTCCAATCCAAACTGTAGGGTTTTGCCATAAGCAGGAATATAATTGTTTACACTGTGATAACCTGAGTAATTTATGCACCTTGATCAAAAAAAAAAAAAGATTTTTATATGTAGGTATGCTGTTTTGATTTAGAGTCAAACCATAAAGTTGCTGTTACCAATGACTCAGCATCACTAGAATGAAAATCTGCCACTGATGTTTCAGTGACACATCATCCCCTTAATAACAAGGGACCTAAAACAACAAAACAGTACAGCACACACAGCTGCTTCGACAAGATGCCATTAAGGAAAATCAATTTTGCAAAGCAAACACTGCAACTCCAGACAGTCCCCAAGAAAACAGTGCAAAGTTTGAAGTCTTGTAAAATCTTGTTTATTGGGATTTCTTTCTTTTTAACTAATTACTATGGGTCCTAACGACACATGCTTGAAGCTTTGTACGTCTGAAACAGCTCGCCTTTGACCTGCAGAGGAGAAAAAAAGCAAAAACAATCTCAGCATTTTTCTAAATAAGTTCCATACTGTTGAACAAATCACAGCCAGAGGAAAGAAAAGTACAATAATCGGTGCGTCTCCTACCTTTGATACTGTTTGCGTGTTTTTTTGAACACTGCACGTTACAAACACCGCCCAGAGGATTCCTGGCGTCACAGATCACCACATCACAGTGGACAAAGAGCTGAGCGACGGGAACCAACTGTTAACGTCACTCATTTTACGTTTCGCTTTTTCCATGTGCGACACCTGAAAGAACCGGAGTAATCACCTGCGGACTGAAGTTGTCCTGATCGTCAGTGAAGGCAAACATCTGGACCTCAAAGCGCTTGAAGTTAGAGGGATACTGAACCCTGGGGTCAACCCAGACCTGATGGAAAACCACCTGGTGATGGTCTACTGGATTTGGACATCTGGAACAGGAGAGGATGGATTAAAACAAGTCTCTCTATAAAAGGCAACACCAGTGCCCAGCTTCGGTTACCCGTCAACGATGAGGTTCCATCTGGGCCGAGACGTCCTGTCATCGTTCAGGGTTGCCCAGCAGTTCTCCAGCTCCAGTGACACTTGGGGATTTTTGGACCCCATCAGCTCAATCTCAAAATACAGCGGCTGCTGTAAGAACTTCTCCACAGGAAACTCCTCATCTCTGTGAAACGTGCTGTAGGAGTCGTCTACATGAAGGAGAGACAACACAAGCAGCAGGAAAAAAAAAGAAAAGAAGAAAGTTTGGAGTTCTGTGTACTTACTACCAATTTTTTCTTTTCATATAAAATTAAGTCAATTTATCTTAAGCGCAGTTCCAGTTGACCACAAGATAATTAGGTTTCGAGATGCCCGAGTGACCTTTGAGTCAGGTTCAATTACTTGAGCACAACAGGGAGTTCGATCAATTTGAGAAAACAGCTTTAGAGGACGACGACAACAACAACAACACACTACTAATTCAGGATTGTACACTTTATTCTTTCCAACAATCCTAAAAGACACAAAATGGACGGCCATCCAATCTCCAAGTTAGTAAACGGTTTCTCAGGCGTCTCACGGCTTCTCTGAACCTTTTAAACAGAAGTTACAGGGGAAAACAAATATATCTCAGTGTGGTACAGTCAATGCGAGAACTAGTGTGTGTGACAGCACAACGAATTTCAAACCGTCTCACCCAAAGCAATTCTCATCGCCACCTGGAGCTCGCCTTTTCCGTTTTCGGCAAACGGCTCGCTCCTGCGGGGCCTGTTGTGGAAAGCCAAGGCCTGGGACGCGCTGATGTCATAGTAACAGGAAACCTTCAACCTGAGACGAGACGCACACGAAGCGTAAACAGACATTTTGTCGAGCACGTTTCGAACTTGCGTTGTTGGCTTTAGACACTCACTCGTACTCTGGCTCCTCCGATTTCGATTCCTGAGTCAGCTCAAGTTCGTCGGGCAGAGATATTTCGTTTTCATACAGCATCGCGTTGGGAAAAAACTAAAAAAAAAAACAAAATGGGAAAAATTAATTTCACTTAATGTAACTTAAAAATAAAACAACAGTAAACAGTACCTTTCTTGTTGTCCCGCAGGAGCTTGCGGAGAAGATGAAGTAAGCATGGCGGTCGTCGCTGTAGGCGGGACCACAGCTGGGGTCTCGGAGGGTGAGCTGACTCGGGTCCAGACTTGGAACCGACTCTAGCTTCACAGCCACAGTCGTCATGGTGCCGTTAGGAAAACACTCTGAAAGATGAGGATCAGCGGTTACTGTGAGATGCTAACGTTTGGTTTTCTGTACAGAGATTTTTTTTTTCTTCTTTTTGAAATGTTCATACCAGTCATTGTCGAGGGGAAGTTGCAGGCTAAGGAAAATTCATTGATGTTTTTCTTGGTTTCTGGATTTATCAGAACCACGTCGAGTCTGCTCTTGATGGACACCGACTCAACAGCCTAACAAGTTAGATAACGGAGAACAGAAACGTAAGCAACGTCACCGAGGTCAATCGGTTATCACTGAGAAAAGAGATTCCGGTCCGACCTCGAACGCAACATCAGAGGCCCATAGTGGCACGACGAAACTCAAGTGTGTGCCGTTCTCCATCAGATTGTACTGCTGAGCCATACCCGGGGTCAGCACTCGTTTTCCCATTACGGTGTGAAAGCCGAAGCCCTTGCTCCCGTACGCCACGAGGATGCGGAAGTTTTGATGATCACATTCGCCAGAGATCGAGGGAGCAACTGCAGAGGAGAAATGAAGCCTTCATTTGACAGTTGCCCATGTTGTCAGTTAACTCCACTTTTAGTCTTTTATAAAATCCGCCTTTAGTTGTTTTTACATATGCAAAACAACCATTACAGCAGAGTACAGACCTACGTCTACCAATCGAGCTTCCAGGTAAGCACTGAGGGAAAATGGAGCAAACTCCGGCAGGACCAGCAGGCCAAAGGTCAAGTGAAGGGAGTACACCGTGACGTCCTTTTCTTTCTGTTGGGAACACACACAGACGGATTAGCAACCTAAACACAAACAATACATCTCCAGCTAGGGTCAAAGTTTACCGTCTGTAGTACGACAGGGTCCATGAAGGGCACTTCCAGTGTGAAGCCCTTGGTGGTGCTGTTAGCGGACATGTGTTCCAGCACGTTGAAGCCTCTGAAGCTGCAGTCTGCTATGGACAGTACCTCGGTGGGGAAGGTGATGTTCACTAGAGCCACGTCGGTGCCAAAAGGCCCAAGCAGCACCTTGAACTTCCGCTCCTCCGGAACCGTGTCTGTGGAGGAGGGGGAAAAAAAAAAAAATTAGAGCAGCATGCAAATGATTTTAAATAACCAACACTAAGTGCTGTGATGGCGAGACTCACTGTCAATCACTTGTGGAGGGCGAGAGAGTAACGGCGTGGAGATGGGAAAGAGGATTTTGTATCTGGTGTCGTCGTGAGTGGTCTCCTCGGTCCAGAGCAGCTCAAGCATCGGCTCAATCGTGTAGAAGGTGAAATACTGATCATCTTGGATGTAACTCTGCCAAAAATTAAAAAAAAAAAACCTTACAAAATGAGCCTGAGAGCCTAATAACATTTCCCAGATGAATGTAGTGGCTCTAACCTTGAAGTAGCCGCCGGCGGCGCCGACGGGGATCTCGATGACGATGTGCAAGTCGTTGATGGACAGAGAGTATCGCCTGGCGGCCATCTCGCTGCTGTCCAGTCTCTGGCCGTCCACGCCCATGTGAACCTCCAACAGCTTGAACTGTCCCGAGGAGATGAGCGGTTGAATGTGTCGGGGCAGGTACCAGGTGATGGTGTGTGGACTGAAGGAAACGCTGTCTGTATGCACGAGACACACACAAAGTTCAAACAACAACAACCACCACCACCAAGCATCTGACCTCAATGACCTTTACCCTCCAGTCTAGGACAGGCGGCCACTGCACTGATCTGAGTCGACAACCACTTCTTCTCAAAGACAATAGATGTTTTGAGCACCGTCATCATCACCCCCGCTACCTGCAGGGTGAGCGGATATGCAAATGTTATTGATTAGGCCTATTGAGGTTTTCATAGTAGGCTTTGTGTGCACAATGCTGAAACAAAGAGGTAAAGATGTCATGATAAGACGACAGTGATGTAAATTATAGTCTCTTGGTGTATTTAACTATGCGCAATGGATGTGAGACAAAATAATCAATTGAAAAAGGCACTTTGTCAATAGGCTCCAAGCGGAAGCAGGGAATCAGTCATCTCAACTCAACTGGAACGTGCCTGAGGGGCCGAGGTGTCCCACAAGGCTCGTTTTTGGTTTCATTTAGTTTTTACCGCGTGCGACTCACATTCTGGGTGGACGTCTCAGCTGTGGTGTGGGGGCTTCGCAGGACCATCCTGGAGGGAGTGATGGAGATCCCATAACCACTCCTCTGGGCCTCGGCCACCGTCATGATCTTCTCCTCCGGAGTGAAGAACACGAGGGCTGTGATTCTGACGCTGGCATCTATGGGCTTTAAAAAAATAAAAATAAAAAAATTCAATATGGGGGGGGGGGGGGGGGGTGCTTCTTGAATATTAGAGGGGGGGGTAGGGTGCTTCTTGAATATTAGACAGGATAAGAGAGGCCCATCTAACCTGGGCAGGTGGGCGAGGCTTGCCTAACTTTGACGATCGCCTAACTTTAGAACCTGGGTTGGGATGTGCAGGACGGGCGTAATCATCTGGAGCTGCCCTTTTCACCGACACCTAGAAAGAAGGCCACTCTATAAACGTTAATCCATCTCCCCCATCTCCCATCTCCATGACATCCACTGTAGCAGCCTCGATGCTAATACGGGCCATAAAGCCACTTATCATACAGAATGGAACGTGACCCCGGTTGCAGGCACTTGCCTCCATATAGGGTGGGCGAGGCTTGCCTAACTTTGACGATCGCCTAACTTTAAAACCTTGGTTGGGATGTGCAGCACGGGCGTAATCATCTGGAGCTGCCCTTTTCACCGACACCTAGAAAGAAGGCCACTCTATAAACGTTAATCCATCTCCCCCATCTCCCATCTCCATGACATCCACTGTAGCAGCCTCGATGCAAATACGGGCCATAAAGCCACTTATCATACAGAATGGAACGTGACCCCGGTTGCAGGCACTTGCCTCCATATAGTTACGGTCGCAGATTATTTCCCTGGAGCTCCAGGAGGCATAATGGCAGGTCTCAGCCACGCGGTACTGCTCATCTTCAACCACCTGGTTCCCCAGCAACCGCACGTTTAAAGTTGTTGTGAATGCATCGTCCTACAAAAACACGCACACACCGACAACTCAAAACCATGTTTAGATATATTAGATACTGCAAAAAAAAAAAAAGAAAAAGAAAAAAGTAATAACTCCTTTTTTTACCACATTTTCAGCAAAGCAGTTGTGAAGGGAGGCATAAATCATGATGTTCCCCAGCTGGTCCGTCTTCATGCTGAACCCACACTGAGATGCTAAACTCGGTGTCAGAGCGACAATGGAGTTATCTGAGGAGGAGAAGACGGCGGTGAAAAAAAACACAGGGTTTTCAGTGGAAAAAAAAGAATTTGTAAAAAAAAAAAGTCCACTTACTGATGACACCAGCGACTTCGAGAAGTTTCCCTCCGAGTGGCCCGACATCCACTCGCATGATGTTCCCCAGACATTTTGTGCTGATAGCTGGCATTGAAGAGTTACATTCAAACATATCAAGTCGTTTTAATTGGCTTTAATTGGTTTTTTTGGAAAACACTGGAGAAAAAAAAACCAAACTTACTGATAGGAGGCTTCTTCTGAGCCTGCGTGTTTACAGCTGCTGCTATTAGGAGAGTCAACCACCTGAAAGAGACGCCATTGTTTTCAAGGAGAGGAAAGCCAGAGCCCTGAATGAAAAGAAATAAATACAAATGCAAATACAAACCCCAGTCCGAATAAACAACCCATGGCACAAACCAGCCACTGTTGGATTTTTTTGTGTGTGGTTTTTTTTTTGTTGGTTTTTTTTGCAGGTGTTAATGAACAGTGTGATGGGGATAAAGTCCACAGGCCTTATGGGAGGCTCCTGCTGAAGAAATGCAGCCGCACACAGGTGAGTCCTATTACAGCCTGATGGGGATGATTGTGTCATGTGAGGTCTGCTCTGAATGACATCACGCTTCGAAAAAGGTGAACTATCTGTTTTTTTAATTATTTCATCTCTTATTATATTGACTTTCTTGACCAAAAAAACAAAAAACAATGCTGTGTACTTAGGAAGTGTGGCAGTAAATGATGATATACTGATAAGGAACTATAAAAGTAATCATAATAAAAAAGTAATTTGGCAAGAAATAACAAAAAAAGAAAAATCGACATCCCGTAAGAGAGAGTTGTACACAAAGATGTATTTGTGTATGAAATGTAAAACTATTTGAGACATATTAAAACATTAATCAAACACAATGTTGCAAGTAGGAACATAGATCCAAATAAGCGCACAATAATACAAACAGCGACCAACACGAGGCGACATTTTAACAAACCTCCTCCTCGCCCCATTTACTCACGGATGGAGAAACATTACATTTATGGTGTTGTTGTTGTTGTTGTTGTTGTTGCACAACACTCTGCAGGGGTTTGGTGTCTTCCAGACACATGTGAGGAGACACTGATGGTGTTTTAATGGAGGTGACTGACCACAATCAGCCTGGACACTGAGGTGAGATCGCACACCTTGTCACGTTGTCCCACAGACTGTACATTTTCACACTTTGGATGGAAACACAGTTGTCGCTGCTTCACTCTGAAACGTGCATGCATTGTGTTGTGACAAGTGCATGAGGTCATGCATCACAATTACAGCGTCTTATATAGGAATCAGCTCCTATAGAGTGGCTTGTGTCTGTGTCTGTGCAGTGTCCCTCCCTCTCCCCTGCTCTCCTCCTCGCTCGCCCCTCCCTGCTCCCTGGAAAAGGGAACAGGCGGCGTGCCGCTGTCCTGCCTCCCGCTCTCCTCGTCCTGACCATGAGGCTGCAGCACCGCTCTCCCTCCCGCGACCTGCTCCTTGCGGCATGAAAGTGAAAACTGAAGCTGCTGGATAAAAGTTATTTTCATGGAAAGAAAGGATCCAAGTGCAGGTAAGCTGGAAAATGAGATTTAAAAAAAAAAAAAGGATGATGATGATTAGATGTAAACAGGTTTTGGTGGAGAAATGAATTGTTTGGTGTTGCTGGTCGTTAGCCGCGCCGGAACAACGTCCAGCGCGCTAATGCACGGGGTCGCTTTCAACTTGTTGCCTTCTCATTTCCGCCGAGTGAGTCTGGTCCACTTTGTAATTTGATTCTTCTGGTGATGGTCCTGCTCCTAGAAGTGACAGCACCTCACGCCTCGACACTGACTCCAGGCGCGAGCCATTTCCTGTGTTTGCTGTATTGATTTTCTTTTTCTTTTCTTTTCTTTTTTTTCTTTTCCTCTCCAGAGGACTAATGTGTTCTACAAACAGTGCCGTCAAATGTGTCTTAATAAACATGCGTCCACACAAATGCACCTCTCACAGCCACGCGTGTTGGGTGTTATCTTCTCTGTAAGCAAAGATAAACATATAAATATATATACATATATTTATGTGTGTATATATATTTATATACACTAATGGACTGCAGTCACTGTCAATATATCCTTCCTATGTGTCATCAGGACCATGGGGTATGGGCAAATCCTCCACCGCTGTGGGAATGAGGAGGACCAGGTTCACCTCAACGTAGGAGGAGTTCGTCATGAGGTGGATCCGGATGTGCTGCTCCGCTTCCCTCACACGCGGCTAGCTCGTCTCCTCCGCTGTCAAAGCGAGGCATCCATCCTGGAGCTGTGCGACGACTACAGCCCGACGGAGAGGGAGTACTACTTCGACAGGAACCCCCGGGTTTTCCTCTGCGTGCTCAACTTCTACCACACGGGGCGCATTCACATCATGGAGGAGCTGTGCATCTTCTCCTTCAGCCAGGAGATCGAGTACTGGGGCATCCAGGAGCTCCACCTGAGCCCCTGCTGTAGCAACTGGTACCACGAGAGGAAGGAGTACATCGAGGACAGAGACTGGGACATCAGGAGCGACGAGCAGCATCAGCCAAGCTTCGACTCCTCCTTTGAGGAGCTCTCGGCCCTCGATAAGGACCTCGCCAATTTCAAAGGCGCTTGGTGCGCAGAGCTGAGAAGCTACGTTTGGCTGCGGCTGGAGGATCCAGGTCACTCCAGGGCCTCGAAAGTCATCGCCGTGGCTTCCCTCAGCGTGGTCCTCACCTCTATAGTCGCCATGTGCGTCCACAGCATGCCCGAGTTTCAGCGCGTGGACGACAACGACAGACCCATCGAGGACCCCGTCCTCGCCGTCCTGGAGGAGATCTGCATCGCCTGCTTCTCCGCCGAGTTCATCATCAGGCTGATCGTCGCGCCCTCTCGCAGGAAGTTCCTCGGAAACCCCTTGAACATCATCGACGTCGCTTCCATTTTGCCATTCTACGCCACGCTGGCTCTGGAGACGGCCGACGAGGAGAGCGCGGAGGAGAACGAGGACATAGAGAACGTGGGGAAGGTGGTGCAGGTCCTGCGCCTCATGCGGGTTCTCCGCATCCTCAAACTGGCCCGCCACTCCATCGGGTTGCGCGCGTTGGGCGCCACCGTCCGCCACAGCTACCACGAGGTGGGTCTTCTTCTCCTCTTCCTCTCGGTGGGGATCTCCATCTTTTCTGCTCTCATCTACTTTGCCGAGAAGGAGGAGGAGGAGGATACAGATTTGGGGACCATCCCGTCAGGCTGGTGGTGGGCGACAATCACCATGACCACGGTCGGTTATGGGGACACTTGCCCGGTGACGCTGGCGGGGAAGATCGTGGCCACCTTGTGCATCATCTGCGGCCTGTTGGTGGTGGCTCTGCCCATCACCATCATCTTCAATAAGTTTTCAAAGTACTATCAGAGGAACAAAGCCATGGAGGGAGAGTGCGTCGCGACGCCTGTGAGACCGGACCCGGAGCTTCCTTATTATAACATCAGAGACCTGTTCGCGGAGAACCTGTACCCCTTCATTGGAGGTATCACCTTCAGGAACAGTGAGAGCAGCGCGGGGGACGACACGGACGCCTCCAGCCTCCAGGACATCGAGGTGTACGACAACAACACAAACTGCGAAAATGGAACGACAAAATGAGATCCCGGCCGTTTTGTCGAAGTTGCTCCATCCTCTCCATCACTGGCCCCGCCTTCCTACACTGTCTTCCTCCCGCAGCTTCACAGAAAAACACTGTGGCCGTGATTTTTTTTTTTTTTTTTTTTTAACAAGCGAACAGCTTGTGAAAGCTACAGCGCTGCTAAAACCCGGGAATCTAAAGGGAATCATTTGAAACTTGCTCAGAGGTTGAAAGCCCATTTTCTGCTTGAGAAAACTGCAGTGATGCATGTCGGAGGCCGTAATGTTAATGTTTTTCAGAGTAATGTCCTGTATTGATTCGTCTCTCGTCTGAGAGCTGAAAATTTCAGGCCCGGCGGTTACAAAAGTCCAGAACGAAAACAACAGTTGATGCTGTTGATGTTCAGAAATGTTATTGTCCATCTCTAAAGTGACTGAGGATTCACAGTCTGCATGAACAAAAGTTTATAAAAAAAAAAAATAAGAGTGGTGTAAATAGTGGCCTTTATGTAGCAGGTTATTACTATTAGATTGTTGTTGTGGACGGCCATGTTGGCATGCTGGGTTACTCATAGAGTGTAACTCCTATGGACAAGTAATAAAACTCGTTTGCCACAGGGTATAAGATGTTATATCCTGTTTTCACACTGATGACTGATGAAAGACTTAATAATAATAATAATAATAAAAACACTACTACTACTACTACTACTACTACTACTACTACTAATAATAATAATAATAATAATAATAATAAAAACAATACTACTACTACTACTACTACTACTACTACTACTGATAATAATAATAATAATAATAATAATAATAATAAAAACAATACTACTACTACTAATAATAATAATAATAATAAAAACAATACTACTACTACTACTACTAATAATAATAATAATAATAATAATAATAATAATAATTCTAATAATAATAATAATAATAATAATAATAATAATAATAGTAGTAGTAGTATCTCTTCCTTGGTGGTGAAATGCAGATGTGCAGGAAAGTTTCAGCAGCAGCTCAGTCTTTTTCCTTCAGGGGAGCATTGATTTCCTGCCCCGTGTTATCATGTCCAGCTGGATGAGCTGCAGTCCCAGCAGAGTCAGAGATGGCAGAAATCATTTCTCTGCAGGGGTCTCGCTGACGCTCCGGCAGCCGACCGGGAGCATCATGACAGGAAAAATGTTCTGTTATCGGTTTCTTATCTGTTGGATGGATTTCTTGACGAGTAAGCATTAAAAGACAAACACTCTATAAAAGTTGTGCTCAGGGGGCGATAAGCGTATTGTTATTATTAAAAAACAAACCGCGCCACTTTGTGTATCGCAGACTCTATACATCACTGTGGCGTCTTTGTTTGTTCAATCAGAGTGTATTTGGCCAAATTGCTATGAAACGTTAACGATGATGATCATTACTGTTTCTGCATTTACACTTTGCAAAGTGTAAATGCAGAAACAGGGAATATTTAACTATTGACTCATTTAACTAAAGTAGAAATGGAATATGATATTTCATGTAAAAACAACAACAACAACAACAAAACAACCTACATTGCTTTTTACTCAGATCTGCAATAATATAATTCTACAATATAATAATATTATTTTAGTGTTCCTCTCCTTTACTGAGTGAAGTGGATTTCAGCACGATGCCACTTTGCAGTCTCTGTTTATTAATTAATGACCCTCTTTCTTCTTGCATGCACCTCGCTGCCATCTGCCCGACTTACTGACGAGTAACTGACTGAGGCTGCGTCGTCCTCCAGCTGGAAGGAAACCGCTCGGTAGGAAAAACCCACGACATTTCTGCCATTCCCAGGCTCTTGCATCACTCCGGCTTTCTTCAAAGGAGCCAATGGTGAAAAGTAGCTACAGCATTAAGTGTGCAGGGACAGACAGAAACACAGGAGACTACATTTGTACTTTAATACCATAAACACTGAGCTAAATTATTATATATTTTAATGAGATGAGTTTCTTCCTGTAATAAACAATGGGGGAAATAATTACAGGTGTGTCCCCTAGTGGCCGTTTCTGTCAAGCGGCTCTTATTGTACAGGGGAAAAAAGAAAACACTATTACCTGTAAAGGTCACAGGGAGTCTGTCGGCACAAATGTCACTGACTCCAGATTGATTTCTCAAACGTCCATTTATGATTTGGCCTCGACACTATAAGACTGAGGTGAAGCTGCTTACCGCAGTATTTCTTTTGCTTGGCGCTGATCTGTGCAGAGACAGTGATGCTTCCTGGCTGCAGTGTTGTCAGGAGACGGTATTCCCGCAGAGCGTGCCGGACATTAATATTAAACAACAGTCGCTGTGGAGAAGAGAGATGGAGGCAGCTGAGACATGGCAGGGTCTTCACACAGCTTCGCTTGTGTGTGCGCGCTTTTTGGCGTCGTTTGATTTTTGAGGAGGAAGAAATAAAATAAAAATAAAAAAAAAACTCCCTGACGTTTGTTTTCAGGAATGAAGTTAGCTGCAGTGTTTTACATAAAGCCTCAGGGCCTGTGACGCCGTCGCCGAACCTCACGTGCAGGGAAAAGGTCAAGGCGGTGATGAATGGGACTTTTATGCTGTGCGAAACTCCTGGTCGCATCAGCACTTTCCAACTTAGCGCACAAACGTCGCGGTACAAATAAACCACACAAAACAGCAATGAATGTTTATTATGTTTTTTTTTCCAGCAACCTTTACATTTAATCGAATCGCCGAGTCTGCAATCTGTAAAGATTAGGGATAAAAGGGTAAACGTGGCCGCACCATTAATAATGCAAACTCAAGTTATTATCTAGATCATTTAAATAAATAAATAAATAAATAAATAAATAAATAAATAACCAGCTATGGCCCTCACCTCACCTCACCTCAGTGTAACCTATCCCATTAAGAACACAGGAAGACCCGAGCATTTCAATTAGCCTCGCTGGCCGTGCTGATTGTCCGCCATTAAAGTTATTCCCAGGAAACCCGCAGCAATTATGAAGGTAGAGATAAGCAGATAATCCAGTTCCCCAAGTGCAGCCTCTCTCTCTCTCTCTCTCTGTCTCTCTCTCTGTCTCTCTCTCTATCTGAACAGGAGGTTTGTTTCAGGCCTTTTACACAATCTGACCTCAGCCCTCCGCTCGCAACACAGCTCCGCCTCAGCTCCGCCGGGACCTGCGGTGTTCCGATGTACATTCGTTCGGTGAGGTCATGTGAGGTTTCAGGCTAAACACTGCACTACACTATAGGAGACACTGTTACGGCCCTGATTTACCAGCAGGGTTTAAAACTGCGATGAATGATCGTCACCATTTTGTGTCCCCTTCAGCAAGTTTGCAGTTGTTAAAATCATCTAGTTCAACAGTGTATCCTAGCTTTATTTATTTTCAGGCTATATGTATATATACATTACAGATACATATATATTTTTACTGCATTGACAGGCTGCTGCTTAAATTTTTAAAGTATAATGCATTTGGAATAAGTGGCCGGCGGGGACACAAATGGTTTAAGACGACTTCTGCTGCAGATCGAATGGTGATTTGGGAACTCATTATCCTCTGTGCACGCTGCTTTCCTGCTCCTGTTCTGCAGTTTACTCCCAGGCTTTTACCACAGGTCTCCCAACTGTTGAAATGAACTGGGCAATATTCATTTAATCTTAATATTAACGTCTGGAGTACATTTTATTAAGGTTTGCCTTAGCTCATAACCATGGCATGTCCATGTGAATATATAGAAATATACATTTATAGTATATATATATATATATATATATATA
>JAFBJQ010000293.1:357675-448189 GCA_016785345.1 Trinectes maculatus
GAATATTGAACAGTGATTGAACAGAATATTATGCGACGCCATGAGCAAGAGTTAGACGGTATTGTTGCAAACTGATTTGTGAGGCCGCCGCTGCTAATGAAGCTACTCATCATTAATGTTTAATGGCTAATAATGATCGGACATCAGGAAACAGGAAAAAGTGCGACTCGTGTTGTGAGGACACGAGTCACAAACACTCAGCTTCGGCTCATCAGTGACAACCACCAGAACGACCTGATTTGTTTGGGCCCAAAATGAATGCACATAAACAAAATGAGCAATTTAACGTTCAGCAACAGCGCAGCAATAAAAGTAGCAACTGGCAATCCTCCGACAAGAGCAGCTTGGAAAATAAAAAGGGAAATTGCTAAACTCGCACACTTTTGTTGCTTTTATCCCATAATGACAAAAGTACACACATAAAATCCACCGGGGATGAGTCTGAAAGCTAATTACAGCGTATTTTGTCTTTTTTTTGTTATCTGTAACATGCATTACCTGTACCATGTAATGCATGTACTCCCCTAATTGTGTCCACTCAGCCTTTCCGTGCATCAATAAACGTCTTTAATTGAAGATCAATAAGCTTTATTGAATCCTGCTGCAGCTGGAGTTTAGTTAGTTCTTACGCTCCGCGGTGTGCAATCCGTATCTAATTGGCTATTTGATTTATTGATCTGATCTCGCGCGGAGGATTTTGGCAAACGTGAGAAAAAATGATGGCGCCCATTAAAGGCGCTGTTTTAATGAGGGCGGTGACAACAGTCACGCACAATGTAGATGTGAGTAAATGTGACCTTAACTGTAATAGTGACAAATTATCAGATGCATCTTTTGTTATTGTCAAAGTTTAGGAGCGAGTTGACCTCTGTCTCACAAGGGTCACCTATATATCTCTCCCTCTCTCTCTCTGTCTCTCTCTCTCTGTCTCTCTCTCTCTCTCTCCCTCAGACTAACATAATGTGGTCCTCTCTTTACGCTGACTGTTATGACACAGCAAACACTCGCACCGCCTGTATCTGATTCCAGCGTGTCAGCATTAGTTACCAGCGGCATTGCTTGTCGTTGATTTGACATCGAGATGGAAATCGACCTCAGCGAGCTGTGAGGCCAGAAGCACTTAACAAAGCTCGGAGGACATTATTCACTGAGTAATTGGCCGCTGCAATGCAAAGCGTAATTGTGCCCCGGCGACTGCTTTGATTAACCCCAGATGACCTTGCGGATAATTGATCTAGGAATTTTATTTCTTGGACTAAGATTAATGCTCCTGTAATTTCTATTTCAATTTCTGGTCATCCGTTTGCACTCAACTGAGGTTTTAGCGCTTAATATATGATAATTGAAAACAGTAATGTTCTTTAGAGTAAAATTATCCCGTCCCGTTGATCTGGCCTGATGATGCATTAAATTATTTTTGCGGATGTTGCTAAAGTGATTAATCTGCTAATCTGGAGCATCCTGCACTTCTCTCCAGATACAGTATGTCCTGGATCTGAAAGAAGCTTCTCCACTGTTGATTTACATTTTCTTGTTTAATTCATCTAAGTGTCTAACGTTTATTATTTACTCCCTAAATGAAATGCACAGCCATGTCGATATGTGACTGCTTCCCTATAACGTCTTATATTTACTGCAGGGCAGTATTATAATATATTACAGGGGGTCCTCGTGTTACGACGGTCGCGAGATACGTCGTTTTTGTGGTTACGACACATCTCCCGTGAACTTCCTTGTTTCGGCTTAAGCGGTTTGCCCCGTAAATATGTACAGACTTCGCGCGGGAACTAGTTGGTGAGCGCTCTCTCTGTCTCTCAGCACGCCTGCCGGCTCTCCAACACCTCCACAGCACAGCTAGGCTACTCTGCTTTGTATTAACTTATGTGAAATGGACGGCTGGCGGGGGACACAGATGGGTTCGGGATCGTAGCGATACCGTAGGTTTATTCACAACACAGGGTCTACACGGTTGATATCAGAAATCTAAAGGAAATGCTCATTACACTCGTGATCTCAACCCCTACGGTGTGTCAAGAGGGACAAAAGGCAATTCACCATAATAAACTCTTATTTTAGCGTGGTATTATAGCGACATCTAGTGGCACAACTTATTATCTACATACGAATACATACATATGAATGTATGTTCCGACTAACGTCGAAATTCGGTTACGCCACATTCTCAGGAACGGATCTCCGTCGTAAAACGAGGACTCCCTGTACATAACACGGTGAGTAAAGTAAAGTAATATCATGCTTTCAAATTCTATACATGGTACAAACACAAAATCTGTGCGGCTGCAGAGAATGACCGCAGTTGTATATGTCGGTGTGCAGATACAGGCGTAATTGGAGTTGTCGTTTCAATTTAAATAAGAGCTGAAAGAGCCGAGCAGGAGTCTGTGTTTCTGTATTTACCTGCGTGTGTAAACAGAGAGAGTGCACTCGCACAGAGCAGCTCGCTCGTCTACTAACACACAGGCTGCAGGATGGCGGCCACCAGGCATCATGGGATACGTCTGATTTCGATTGTCGGAAAATAATGCTATTGATCTGACAAACAAGAGACTGTAAACAAAAGTGGATTTATCTCATGTTGCCAAAGAACAATGTTTATAAAGGCAAGTCACTGTCAAACTCTTCTCATTAAAGGTGGGATTATGATAATGTATACAAGAGAATACAAAAGAGTGACTGGAGGTACACGATCTGCCAGGCGCCGTCATCTACCCGACGATGAACAGGTTGTTTATGTCAAAATAACATCATCAGTGCGTGCAAATAATAACCCCATGTCGTTTTAAATAATTTAGAATGTAATGCTAAAAATGTTGCTTATATTTGAATGAATGATGGTGAGGCCGATGAGAGTGGAGGGGAGTGGAGGAAAGCCCCTGTGAGAAACAGCAGCAGCCCCTTCCTGCAGCTTTCCAAACAGCTTGTCCACTAATGGAGCTCTGGCCGTTTGCCCGGATCAATCATGAAGCCATAACGCTGAAGGAACTCCGGATTTCAACAAATCAGGAGCCAAACTCTGGTTTACGTCCCGGCTGATGTCAGCTGACACTCCCTCCATCAGGTGTGGACACACAAGGTCTACTTTATCATTTTGATGGTGTGGAAGGGTGGGGGGGGTGAAAGGAGGCAGGGCGCAGAGGGGAGACAGGGAAACGCAGGGCGAACACACAAGGCAGTGAATCACTCGATAAATCAGAGCATCCGGACCACTACATCACCACCACCCCCACCCCACCCCCTCACCCCCCTCTGAAGGGAGAAGGCTGGATGTTGATGACTTTGTGATGGATGACTGATTCAGGATGTATCAGAGCCGGAGATGAATCACGGCGAGATTGAGCAGAACGTTGGCCAAGCTAAAGTGTCCACTCAGGGATTTGTGTGAAACATACTAAGACGGGGGAGGGGGGTGAGCAGGGGGGGGCTTAGCTGGTTTATGTATATTGCCTGGAAGTTGAGTGGGGTGTTTGTCGTCATCCTCAAGATGACCTGAGATGGTTGTAGGTGGTTTAACTAAAGGTGTATTGAAATAGTCACGACAAAGACAAAGATGTCATGGAGACCAGCACTTTCATCTGCTCTCTGATCAACTTCCTCTTACGTCCACAAACAAAAGCTTTGCACTTTGAATTGAATGTGGAGCAGATGGTAAAATGCATGGGCCAAAAGCTCTTGTTGTCTCATGGTGGGATTGGCAGGCGTCAGGAAGTGAGGTCTGATTTGGGAGCACTCGCAGTGAAGGAGTGCATCTGGCACCACCTCGTCCACTCAGGCCGAGTTTCTCTTCTCAGCCGACGCTGCTTATTTTGCAGAGTCACAAGAAACGGGACGCGTCCCTTTTGGTAAACAATGAGTGACTTTGCTGTGAGGGAGGACAGGACACATGGGTCCAGTGGCTGTCACGCTCCTCAGAGGCAGTTCTCCAGGTACACTGAACTCTCATTTCCCCCGTCCCCCGCACCTGGCTGCATCGTCCGACAGGTGATGTCAGGTAGCCCCCACATCACATCACACCACATCACGTCACGTCACGTCACATCACGTCACATCACATCACATCACATCACATCACATCACATCACATCACAGCGTTGTACAGTGATGATGATGATGATGACAATGACAATGACGATGATGATCATCATGTTGTTGTTGTTGTTGATGATGATGATGATGATGATGATGATGATGATGATGATGATGATGTTGTTGTTGTTGATGATGATGATGATGATGACGACGTTGACGATCATCATGTTGTTGTTGTTGTTGATGATGATGATGATGATGTTGTTGTTGTTGTTGTTATTGTTGTTGATGGCGATGATGATGACAATGATGATCATCATGTTGTTGTTGTTGTTGTTGTTAATGATGATGATGATGATGTTGTTGTTGTTGTTGTTGATGATGATGATGATGATGATGATGACGACGTTGACGATCATCATGTTGTTGTTGTTGTTGTTGATGATGTTGTTGTTGTTTTTGGTGTTGTTGTCGATGATGATGATGATGATGATGTTGTTGTTTTTGCTTTAATTAATTGTTAATTTATTCATTTAGAGGATTTATTTAAAGGCGATTACGTATGAAATCCAGTGAAGGTCATGGCAGGTGGATTATCTTCGGCCAGTATGACTGTTTCTCCCCTGACTAGAGAGCAAGACAAGTGAATAAGCTCGTATTATTAATCTATGACTTCAGGCTGCTTGGCGTCTCTGTCTATCCCTCGGCCAGGACTTCATGTACAAAGCGAAATTCCCCCTCGCTGTTCTGTGCCTAAGAGGAAGAGGAAAAGTAGAGCGTCCTCATTCCTTGTCTGAGGCAACACTTCACAGTGTAGCCTGAGGGCCAGATCTGTGCGTCTCCACTCCAGCGAGACCTGGAAGCAGCTGTCACAAAACACAGTGTCTCAGCGCGGGTCACAAACACCTCGTATCCGCCATGCACCGCAGATGAACTGCAGCGGAGGGCTATTTGCATAAGCATGAGCACGGAGCGCTGCTGACTCCAGTCAAAACACTGACAGATTGTTTTAATTCCATTAGGCGAGCGTCCGTGGAGGGATAGAGCAGCAGATGATCTACAGCACGGCGTGATGCTCTTTTATGGTCACATCCCTTCACCTGACTGCAAAATGCCCCGGGCTTGCGATAGATACGAGTGACAGACTGATAACCAATCAAAGCAATAGGCGTCGCAGGTCGAAAGGTCAGCTGGGTAGATTACATCGCTCAAGGCCATTGACCACACATTGGGATGGAGCTGTCAGTTATATGGCAGCTGCAGTCGTTCCAGGATGTGATTCCGGTTCAGCTTCAAGGACGGCTTTATGTAAGCAAGGCTGGAGAGCAGCAGAGTGGCCGTCAGAGGGAGATAAAGAGAAAGAGCCTCTTTATTTCTTTTTTACTTAAGGGAAGGTTTTTCAGTTCAAAGGCTGTAAATGTGTCTGATTGGAAGGATTTTTTTTTTTTTTTTTTTACTCAGCAGGAAATTAATCACGTTCCTCTCACTGCGACTTGTGCGTCTGCAGCACTTTACTCGGCATGTGCTGTTTGTGCATTTTCATGCTCCAGAAAATTATGGTCCCATTTGCGCTAACAGGAAACGTTAAGAGCCTTTTCCGCAGCCAATTAAACAAGTGATTACATTTTTCCCAAAGGCAATTTTTGATATCACTTTTTTATATAAATATATATTTTTGTAAAAGGTCTCAATATGGTCTGTTAGAAGCCAAGTGTGAATTCTGCTTGTTCAAGTTTCCATAACTTGCTTAATAATAAGTAATCCTCCAATCAGAATTTGTTTTTGTGTTAGTGGTTTCTAATAGATCTATAAAGTTCATTATTAAAACACAAATATGTCAGGTGCAGGGTTGCGGTGTTGCAGGTTATGGAGGTGTTTCGTGGTGTAGAAAATATCAGTGAGGTTGATTGTCTTCATTTTTTTATTGGTTTTTGTTCAACGAGACCATTGATGTTTCTGTCAGACAGATTTGCCTCGGTTATTGACGGACATCGAGGGTCAGGCAGGATGAACGTCTCAGAACTGACAGCCGCTGTAGATTTCCCAGCTGCACGTCGACAAAACACGCAAAGACAAATGCAAGTCCAGGACTTTACAGCCTGCGTCTCGCTATATTAACCTGTGAAATGACACTTGTGTCAGCCTGCCACAATAAAGCAGCATAAATAATCTTGATGCATTCTTCTGCTTTGCATCAGATTGAACCTGGGCTTTGCTGGAGAGGATCCATCGATCTCCTCGTTTGTCTTCCAGACTTTTAGTGGCATTGATCCAGTGCTTTGCCTTTGTCTCTGTCGCTCCTCACCAGGCCTACATCCTGACGTCTTCATCTTCTGCTCTGTCTCTGTCTCATTGTCCTGTTGTCCATGGAGCTTGTCCACAGTCAACCATATACAGGGGGTCCTCGAGTTACGTCGGAGATCCGTTCCTGAGAATGTGTCGAAACCGAATTTCGTCGTAAGACAGAGAGAGCGCTCACCAACTAGTTCCCGTGTGAAGTCTGTACGTATTTACGGGGCAAACCGCTTAAGCCGAAACAAGGAAGTTCACGGGAGATGTGTTGTAACCACGAAAACAACGTAACTCGCGACCGTCGTAACTCGAGGACCCCCTGTATTCCTTTAGTCAAAATAAGCATTTAAGTAACACTACCTTTTGCCATTCTGGAGAAATCCATGTGCTCGTTAGGAAGAATTCTGATAAACTTGTGTGGTGACAGAATTAAAGCTTTTAGTTCCAACAATAATCTCATTTATGGCCAAATTCCTATCCCATCTTTGGATGCAGTGGCAGGAGCTGTCAGGGACCAACCTGTCCGTGATGAGTGGGAGACGGACGGAGACGAGGGAACGTTGTCCTCCTCGCCTTCCTCTCATCTCCTGGGGGCTACACGCCACACTTGGCTTTTCTGAGCACATCTCTAAATGGTCTGTGTGATGTCACCACACCACATCTGAAGACGACATGGCGCTCCAGCCTTTAATCTGAAAATGACGGCTTTCAGATCCTGACTTGTCTATTGAATGAGACCCAGGAGATCAGTATTGGTGGTTATATTTCTTTTTTCTTTCTTAGTAGAAGCACATGTTGCCATATATAATAACATTCAAAGGCATATTGATATATTCATTGAGAATTTTTATCCATGGCATTTAGATCCATGTAGACCAAAACAAAAATTCAGTTTATTTACATACAACCATGTGTATAAAACACACTGAACCTCTAACGCCCCCTACTGGTTCTACAATGTGATGCAATCTCACGCTTCAAATAACTGAAAAAGAGAGATTTTTCCAGACAGTAGATATTTTTAATAAACTTTTCAATTCACAAGTCATATTGCAGCTGACATGATTAGTTATTATATTATCAAAATCATTCAAAAATGCTGTATCATAAATATAAGGCAATCTTATATATACTTTTTTTTGTACATATTCATTTCAAAAGTTCCCTTTGTTGTAAAAGTGTACAACCAACCTAAAACTCTGACGAAAATCCAAAAACATCAGGGTTGGAGAGAAAACGTTTTAAATACAAGCTCCATATTTAAAAATGGCCGTGTCACTAAAGTGAAAGGTTGCTTTGATCATGATGTTTTACGAAGACTTCCTGATTATCATTATGGAAAAATACGTTTTGACATATATTCAATTAAATAATGGATATAAAAAAGGCAATAATGGCAAAAGCAGAAGCGTACAGTATAAGTGCATTTACACAAAAAAATAAACTTTCTCTGAGTATTTAAAAGAAACAAAGGCGAAAACGTGGAGTGTGGTCAAACGCAGACAGTTTCAGCCAATAAGGAGTGAGAAGGTTAACAGGAAGACTTGAAAAGCGTTTTTTTTTCTTGTGCTGCCCCCAGTGGCTGAAAACTTTTTCTTATTGATTTCTCCATCATTTATTTAATCGCCCTTCTTTACCCCCACTTTACACATCAATCACTCTCTGCATTGATTTGTTTCTTTGTCTCTCAGTGCCAGTCTTCATCATCATCATCTTCTGCATCAGACGTCTCCTCAGGGCTGGTGACCTCCGCCTGCTCAGTCGATCCGTTCCCATTTCCTCCCTGATGAGCCGCCGCTGCAGCAGCAGCCGCCGCCGCCGCCGCCGCCGCCTTTCTGGCCCGGGCTTCCGCTGCTGCCTGCTCCTCCAGCTCTCTTTGCCGCAGTGCCGCAGCCTTCTTCTCCTGCTCGGCGTGACTCTTCATGTGAGCACTCCGACTCTTCACTTTATAAAACACCCTAGAATACGAGGAGGAAAATAGCAATTGTTTATTGTGCTGACTCCAATTCAGTAAACAACTGTAGCTTAACCAACGTTGAAGTATATACATTAATTGTATATTTGAATTTTTATTGCCAATAAAAACAATAACAATTGAGAGTTCAGCAAATACAATTATAAAACATTCTCGTTTACTAGAACGCAATTACAAATCTCTTGCTTATGTTTAACACAAAGTAAAAAAGTTAGGAGTTATGCATGTAAACAAAGTGATCTGGCCCTACCTGCCACATTTCTTGCATGGAAATATCGAGTCCTGGTCCTGCGGCGGTTTCGGCGGTGCTCTGCTCTTCTTTGCTGCAGGGTCGGCGCGAGGCCTGTGAGGTGCCGATGGAGGAGGAGCCTCCTTATTCACAGCGTCTGGCTCTTTTATCACCAGCACCGTTCCTGCCTGGAGACCAAAGAGAGACCAAGGTAAGCCATTTTCTTTCTTGCGTCATTCATCCGTGGCACTTGATGCATGCTACCAGCTAATATGTAGGGAAACACTTACATAGTCGTGAGCCTGTAGTGACTGAGCAACCCTCGCCTGCTGGCTGCTCTCATGAATCTGGTCATACGAAACGTCCCTCTTGTTTTCCCCATCTGCGTCTCCCACAGTCTGTTTCGACTGCTGCGAACTCTGCAATGACGATGGCCCTTAAGATTTTCTTCTTAGACTACAACATTCTCTTAACATGTCCAGGACGGTATCATTTGTTATATTTACCACAAACCAGCACAATACAGTTGAGCAACTTAAGCCTCACTCTACCTTGACGTCCACCACGGCCTCTGTATGCTTCTCCACAGGTGAATGTGGAGGGCCGAAGGTTAAAATCCCATTGCGACCAATCTTCACCTGTTTCTTATACGTATAGTAGAACTCCACACACTGGGCCACAGATTTGGTTCGCACCTTTAAACAGGCATAACATATGGATTATATTCATTAGAGCACTAACACTGAAATCCAGTTACTTCCTGTCCGGTAGAGGATGTGGTTTGTTTATTCTAATTTTCCATTTATGTTTTAATTCACTCTATGTGGAATGAAGAGCTGCATCTTCCTATAAAATATGTGGTCAAAGTCCAGTAGTGACTCAAAATCTTTTCTATAGTCATGTTTGTTTATAGTACATGATACTAATGGCCGAACTGGGTGTTGTTTGATTTACTGACAACATACATGGTACTTTCAATTCAATTCAAATGCGTATTTAGATGCATGTATGTTGATGTGTACTTGTTTATTCTGCAGGGCGAATTTAAAGGGGCATACCAACTTCTGCACCATAAAGAAGTCCTTCCTGTAAGCAGAGATCCCCTTATTGAAGTAGCGCTTCTCTTCTGCGGTCCAGCTGTCGGAGCCTGCGAGTTTAATTCAGACACGGTCAAATCTGACAAACAAACCAAATGTCATCAAGAAAACGAGAGTAGGTGGAGAAGAACGTAAGAAGTACTATGCAAATGTGTGAGAGCTGGTGGAGGTGATTTGCATTAACAAGCAAATTAACATGTACTTGCCCGAGTAGTGATAACTTGTCAGCTGATGGCCTTTGGGGAAAACTGGGTCCTGATGCATCAAACGTTCCAATGTTTCCTTAAAATCAGCATCACGGTGAAAAAAAAAAATCATTGAGCCTGAAAGAATTGGGTTGCCGTCAATCACAAAAATCAATTTCAGTTTAATACTTACAAGAACATCACCTCCACATTCGTGTAAACAGTGTAAAACCAGCTCCTGATTGGTTCCTCCACCCCTGATGACACTGGAACAAGCCATTTTCATCAAATCCCCCACTGGGAAGAAGAAAGGTGAGGTGGATGGTGACAAAGAGCTCAAATAAACAAACAACCTAACAGTCCGTGAATGATGTGTACTGTGAGATACTAACAGCTCTCTTGGTCTCCATGTTTAAGGTGGGAATTGTCCACAGGGACCCAAAGCAAGTCGGCCTTGTGCTGGTCTAACTGGGAGGAAAGCTGATCCTGCAACTCTGGAATGTCTGCCTGGTACTGTTGTCCGATGTTGATACGCCTGGACAATTTAAAACAGGTAAGAGCAGCGTCATGGAGACGTACCTCAGACGCCCGTTCAGATGTGTGAGGTTGTACTTACGGTTCGAGGCTAACTGGTGTGACATCAGGGATCAAGGGCAGGACGGGGGGTGTAATTTCCGAACTTCCTAAAAAAGAAAAAGAAAAACAACTTTGACATATTGTCACATATATCCTCTTTTTGGTGGAGTGAGGCCAAAAGCAACAACTTACCTGTGCGCAACAGGCTGCGAGTGGCAGACTTTGGTGTCGCCGGTGGGGGCAGGATTTGGTTGCTTACGGCCATGGTGGTCATTAACGTGGAGAAATAGAGCCCTGAGCCTTCCCGCACAGGAGACAGGATGGGTGGAGGTGTGTACGGCGGCAGGGTGAGGGGGTTGTCCGGCATACGTACTGGGGAGCGCAGGTTGCTCTGGTAGGAGGTGATGGTGGAGTACAAGGATGGAGGTATGAAGGTGGATGGTTTGGGAGGAGGGATGATGAGAGGCTCCGGGCGAGGGCGCCGCTTCAATTTGGATTTGCCATCTTCGTCCATCCCTGGATCCTTTTCACCATCCTGGATAAAATATGGTTAAAAAGCATTGTAGAAGAAGAAGAAGAAGAAGAAGAAGAAGAAAGCTTTATTTGACAGTGTAGTATCTTTGATGTCAAAGTAATAATACAGTATCAAATTGCTTTGAACCTGCAACATATCATGATCTATCATTTCAGCACGTCCTCAGATGCTCCTCAGTGAGATCATGAAGTCACCTCAGGTGCTTTTAAGCTAATAACTTCAGTTTTGATTCCCCTTCATATTTGGAACACCTATTTCTAATGGCTGAAAGGGCATCATCTCTTTGCAGAACTCACCTGACCAAAACTCTCCGTCATGGAGTTCCTGAGTGATCGCCGGCGCGCCACGATGACAGAGGGTTTGCAGTCGGACTGTCCTGCAGGCCGCTCGCCCTGGCCGAGCCGTCCCTGAGCCCAGCCACCCTGAGGATCGACCTGACTCCTGTGCACTGGCACAGACACGGGCAGGATCAGAGGCACCATGCTGGCCTGTCTGCCCGAAGAACCGTCTTCCTGTTGAGTCATTCGAAAAACAGAACAGAGACAGGAAGATGAGGAGATATGTTGATATGTACGTATGATACATTACTGGATACGCAGCTGGGAAATAAAGAGGTGAGTACACATTTAAGTCATCACACATAATATATATATATATATATATATATCTGTCACACCCTGTCAAATGTATCACAAATAAACCCTGTGGGTTTTTTTTGTCCTATCCAGGAATGCACGTGTGCACGTCTACCTGGCATTTCTGGTTCCGCCGATGAAAACTCCGTCATCCTAAACTCAAGAGAGTTACAAAATCGTTTTCATGATTTATGCTTGGGGCAAAGTTACGAGAGCAACCAGAGGAGGGCCGTGTGAATCTCACCCGCTGTAGCAGCAAAGTTCTGTTTGCCTGCTGCCACAACACGGCAGTGCTGGGTTTCTGAATAGTAATATTAAACCTGTTTGGGGTGTGGAGGAGTGGAGCTGTTCAGGCTGACAGCTCGGCCCCTCCCTACCTTTCTGCTAAATGACTGGGAAACAGCCTGAGGAATGTGGAGGTGTGCAGACATGCAGCTCCTCCAATTGTACATGCAGCGTGCACATTCTGCACTAAACCTACAACGGCCGTGGTGAAGCGCCTGGGGGCAGAGCGATGAATGTCCCTATGCTGAGAAAACACCAACCGACACTCACTTTAACTAGTGTTTCCTGTGTGTTCCATGCCTGCTAATGAGCAAAAAAGGCTGTGAGTGTGCTACTTATGATAAAAGCATTGTGTATCTTCAATAATCAGCGCAAAAGGTATCGCCTTTCCCGCCGAGATAAAACGAGGACAATCTCTGTAATCCGGAAAGATGAATCTTGACTAATAGCTGCTTTTCAGGTTGCACCAGTATTTAGTGGACGACAACACGCCGTGTGGGAGAGCGGCTGCGTGCGCTGCTACGGCCGAGGCTCAACGGCTGGAGGAAAAGAGTCAACACACCTGGGAGGAGGATTCTGTAAACCACGGGCGAGTTCTGCATAGAAACAGGGTTCTTCCTCTTTGCACATCTGCTCTCCAACTCTACCAGATGAGAACATTTGCTCTGACGCGCACGCACTGGTTCACCCTGACCCTTCTTCTTCTACTAATTCGATCCAGAAGTACTGAAATTGCTCTTTTACAGTAAAAGTGACCCAAAATAAAAACAACAGGGATAGAAACAGTGATGTGTTTCACCTTGACTATTTTTTGCCTTTCGGACGCCGTCTGCGCGAGAGTCTCCAGGTTGATCTCCTTCGACGCCCTCCTCCTCCTACGGTTGATCTGGATGACCCCACCTGTGGTCACTTGGCCTTCCCCTCCTCTCTGTGCACCTGCTACTCCATTCTGGGGAGGTGAGAGCTCTTTGGAGCCTTGAGACCAGATGTTTGTCACAGGGGGACCCAGAGGGGACTGTCCTTCTCTGGAGAGGCGACGCGAGCGGCGAGGGGCCGCCGGCTGCGGATCCGTGGCCTCTGTGGGACTCGGGTCGACCTTTTCGGGACACGGGTCGGGTTTAGCTGACACATCGCAGGTTTGCGCCTGCACATCGTCCTTTTTAGATGGCGGCTCGGGTGGACATGGATCAGGAGACTGATAAGCTGCAAAGTTTTGGGTCTGCTGCTGTTTCGGTTGCACCTGTACTTGTGTTGTATCTTGCTGCGGCACGTTTTGTTGTTGCAGTTGCTGCTGTTGCATTTGCTGCATTTGTTGCTGTCGCTCCTGGAGCTGCTGCTGGTGATACTGCTGCATCTGCTGCAGTTGCTGCTGTTGCATTTGATGCTGTTGGATTTGCTGCTGCTGCTGTTGCTGCAGATGCTGATGTTGCTGCAGCTGCAGGTGATGCTGCTGCTGCTGCTGCAGTTGTTGCTGCTGTTGCTGCTGCTGCATCTGGTGTAACAGTTGTTGCTGACTTTTCGGTTGCTCGCTGTAGGCCAGGCTTGGCATTGCCTTGTTCCCTGGAAAAACAGGGTAATAACCAGAGGGGAACTGTTGCTTACTGGGCCTAAACGTTGTCTGGAAGGGCTGCAGCATGGACCCCTGCATTGCATGGGATGGCACATGGGTCTGTCCCTGCAGCTCCACACCTTTGTGGCCATGCTGATATGCTTGCAGCTGAGCCTGGTGCATGGCAGCAACAGCATGCTGTTCCCACTCGAGCCCCCTCCCCTGAGCTTGAGCCTGGTTGGCCTCTCTGTAGACCTCAGCTGGTCCTGGCATTTGACTCTCTCCTCCCATGGGCAGCGGTATGCCTTCATGGACTCCTTTATGGAACGCCATCTGGCTCCTAACGTTCACTCCACCCATGTAAGGGCCAAAGTTCTGCCCCCAGGCCGGTACGGGACCTTCCTGAGACCAGCCGGGGGCCTGAACGGAGTCCTGGTTCATCCACTTTACTGGAGCAGCCTGTTGATAGTGCGGTAAACTTTGGGGGCCTTTCTCAGGGTTATAGACTCCAGAGCCGCTCGCAGAGTCACTGTGGCTCGGCTCTAAAGTGGGAGGTGCCATACCATAATAAACCTCCCCTGGATGCTGTACAGACTCTTTCATGGCTGCGGCGCGATGCTTACCGCTCTTGTCAGTACTAACCTGAGGAGGGAGACTCATAATAATATTGTACGGTGAGATCTGGAGTCTGGAGGTGATCGGAGTGCAAAACTGGGTCACTGCCTCTGTAGTGTGTTTACACCGCTTGTGGTTTCGAATTTCCTTGTTTAATTGTGTATTCAGAGGTATCTGGGAAAAAAACAGAAATCCCTAAGGAAAGCGCAGGGTGGGGAACACGCAACCCTCCTTCCACAATCAGATCCGAGGTTTGTCGTCCATTCTTCCCATCCTCTTCTGGCTGCCAGACCCTGAGAGAGAGAGAGAGAGAGGAGGGGTTAGACACTTTGTTTTTCTCTGTACACAACCACACACACAAAAAAGTTTTCACTCCACTTTCACTAGTCTGCAGCAAAGAGGAAACAGAGGCCTCCGCCAGCAAACTGGCCCAGTGAGTCAAGTCAAAGTCAACCAGGCGAGAAAAAACCCACTGGGGGTTCAGAGAGTAGCGTCCAGGTCAGCAGAGGGGACAACACAAGGCGAATGTGAAACCCAGCCACAGGCAACAAGGAGGCGCTTACAGCCCAGCTGCCATTTAGCACAACAAGAAATACAGGAAACGAAGGGGCTCGTGCAATCACAAGAGCGATAGCCAGTGCTGTTATGCTAAAAAAAACAAAACAATCAGCAACAAGGAAGAGGCTAGTGCTGTTAGGCAACACCGCGGACTAGCTGACCACAGTGTTCGATACCTTATCACTGGTGCGCAGGGCTCTCCATGGCCACCTCCATGGAGTCACTTTGGTTTCGATCAAAGTCGACTGCATGCAGCCCCGCTAATGTCATAACTCTGACAACTTTCCACCGAGTTGCACGGGCACAATATGGCGATCAGGCGGCTTTACGGTCAAAAGCGACGAGGAAGCGCTCCAAAGTCCGCGCGGGCTGGGTGGGCTCATGGACCCGCGGTCACGGCGCTGCACGGTGTGTGGGGAAGACCGTGCACTCCCAAGAAAACATGTCCACAACTTGGTGCCCGCACAGACGCGTAAACCGCACGCGAGACGGCGAAAGTGTGCAAACTCCGCCGCACATCGGGCCGCGCTGCCGCTTCCGCTGATTTCAACACGCCGCTGCCGCAGCTCCGCGGCGCCGCCGCTCGCTGTCCGCGTCTATCCGCAGCTTGTGCAACGCAGCGAAACTGCGCAAAACACGCAGAAAGTTGTGCACCCCCCACCGAACGCACCGCCTCACCCCAAAACAGCCCAACTCACATCCTGTTATCCAATCCGATTGTCCGACCACTCCCATCGCTGTATCCGTGTACGTTTGTTTTGTAAGCCACGGCTTCCCCGGAAAGCGGAGCCTCCGCGCGCAACGCGGAAACAGGGCCGTAACCGAACCATCGAGGTCCTGATCTCCAGCGCCCCCTTCAGCTGTGATTAAACAGAAACTCTTAAATTGTATTAAATAATGCATTCATAAAATAATAACAAGTAATGTTTCTCAGTGTTTTATTTCATCATGTGCCTGTATATGATAGACGCCTGAGTTTCTATACATCATTTTGCCAGGAATTGTTTGAATTTTTGGAAAAATGACTATATTTGCTAATTTATTTCACTCATGGCATCTGCATCGCAGTTACTCTCAGACTCTGAGAAGGTTTAATTAATAAAATATACTATTTGCATTGGTGCAAATAATAAATTATCACCTGTCTAATGACTGTTGAACTTAACCTTATTAAGTAGTAAATTTCTTATGTGTAAAGTGATTACTAAATTGTCATTCAGAAATATAAAACATTGGCCTTTTTACTACAGGCATTTTGCAGCCCAGTTTAGAAATAGTAATCCTCCAGGTCTAATTATGGGAGTGTGTTTGCTTGATTGTGTTTGTTTAATTATTAAATCAGATACAGACAAACACAGCTCTCATTAAATGAACTGGACTGATGATAACCCTCCACGCTGTTTATTTAGTGAACGTGACGACGATCGATCAGTTTGACCGGTGATCCAGGGACAGTGGGTGACGCAGTACGACAGTATTACCTCACCACTTCGTCCCCTGTGGGCTCCCGTAGTCTTGTCAGCGCTGCGCTCCGTGTTGCACACAGAGTATTGAAAACAGATATGGATATCTGACAGGCTGTCAATCACAGACCGTGTCAGCGTCGGATGCTGCACTTTGCGGGGCTTGCCCCACTGTGACGTCACCGTTGCTGTGAGCCAGCCAGCGCACGGGGCATCGCTCCGCATCCATTAGCAGGCTAGCTGGCTACGTGGAGCTAACGCCAGCTATGGTCCGTTACCCCACTACCAACATGAACAACGGCCTCAAATGAACTACCAGACCGGGAGCATGAAGCCCGTTTGGATTTTACTGTACAACTGCGATAACAATATAACTGGTGCAACGAAGCGAGGTAAGAGATATGCGCTAGCAAACAGCCATCGTAGGTAAATAAGAGAGTTAGCTTGTTTACAGGACCAGCGAACACAGTCACCTAGCGAGATTAGCTTCCTGAGGACTAATCCCCCTAAACAACCAGTGCAGCGGCAAAGTTTATGCAGGCCAAATTTTATTTCATTCAAGTTTTATTGCCGTCAGTATCCCACATTACCGCTACTATTGGGCTGTCTTTCTGGCAATAAGTAAAATGTGTGTAAGTGTGCAAAATGTTTAGTTTTTTTAAGAGTTAATTGACTGCTCAATTGTATAAGATAGCTGTGTACAGTAAGGTGGTTGTGACCTTATGACAACCCCAAAGGTAAGTGGCTGTGACGTCATACACCATTAAAGGATGTTATGTGGTGTCAACAACATTTAAGAAATTTGATTTTGACTAAAGGAACAATTCATAATATTCAAAGGGGAACCATGGGGTTTCAATATGACTCTTACAACCAGTGATTGTCGGCAAGACAGTTTCGGTTAGTTTTTGACCCAAGATGATGCCAAAGAGTTTTTTTTTCTGCCCACCAGCCAACATCTGATAGCTTCTTCAGAGAGGCTTGGAGACGTGAGGTGTGGCAAACCTTTAACTGTTATCATCCACATGTATACACTGGATACCGCATTGCATACATTCCGTAACAATGGTTTATTGCTTGATGACCAGAAGGCTCACTTGGCATGCAGTGGTGAAACTGAAATAGAAAAAAAATGTGTTCTATGGGAATTAAAATGGGGGGAAAACACATTCTGTTAACTGTTTTCAGTGAGAGGCTTGGGCCACTGATGCCAGGTGCAGGCTGTAGCTGAGAGCACTCAGGATGAGTGGGGCTGCGGAGCACACAGACATCCTGTCAGTGGCAGACGTGGTCAGGGACCGATGGAAAGTGGTGAGTTTCATTTGAACGAAAACGCTGATAGTTAAATCAGCTGTGCCGGTGGTTGACAATGAATACTCTCCCATCAGGTGAGGAAGATCGGTGGAGGTGGCTTTGGGGAGATCTATGAGGTGCTGGATCAGTTGAGCCAGGCCACTGTGGCGCTGAAGGTGGAGTCTGCGCAGCAACCAAAACAGGTGCTGAAGATGGAGGTAGCTGTGCTGAAGAAGCTTCAGGGTGAGTGACGCTGTTCTCCTGTCAATCACAGACTACTTAAACATTTTGAGAACACACCTTGTGTACATAAAAGGGGATAGAGGCTTCACTTGTTATTAACAATAGTAGTGATCAAGCAATCAATCTATTGAGACACACACACAAATGTTTATTTATTGAAATATTTATACATATGTATATATATATATTTTTTGGACAGGCAAAGACCACGTTTGTCGATTTGTTGGCTGTGGCAGGAATGATCGCTTTAACTATGTGGTGATGGAACTCCAGGTAGGATTTTCTTTTACCAGGAAATGCTGGCCCAATATTTGATTTGCCTCTGACATATCGTTCCATATCACCCTGCATCACAAACGTGACATTCGCGTCTTTCTGATTTCCTGTCTAAAGGGGAGGAATCTGGCAGATTTGCGGAGAACCATGGCCCGCGGCACCTTTTCAGTCTCTACAACATTGAGACTTGGGAAGCAGATTTTAGAGGCCATCGAAAGCATCCATTCAGTTGGCTTCCTGCACCGCGACATTAAACCAGTGAGGCAACTCAAAACTCTTCATGATGATAAACGTGTTGTCCTTGTGTATTATCTAATTATGTCAAATTGTAATCATAAAGCACAGTATAACTGTCAGTCTACCATATAATTTAATCCGTGTTAACTCTTTGTTTATCTCTGTACAGTCTAATTTTGCGATGGGAAGACTAGCCAGTACCTGCAGATGCTGCTATATGCTTGATTTTGGTTTGGCCCGTCAGTTTACTAATTCCAGCCAGGAAGTCCGTCCCGTAAGTGATCTGTGCCAACTTCTTGAATGCTTCTTGTTTTTGCATGTATGAGTACAATATAAAGCTGGAAACCTGATGTACAGAAAAAAGACTGTGCTGTTTGGGTTTCAGTCCCCCTGTTTCATTCTGTCATATCTTCCAGCCGCGTCCAGTGGCAGGATTTAGAGGAACTGTGCGTTACGCTTCTATCAATGCTCATAAGAATAAGGTGAGTATGGGCCAAAGACACATTCGCAGAGCTGTCTAGTTTTTCATTCACTTCTCATGTACTCGCTCCCTCACCATCTGAATTTGCAGGAAATGGGTCGTCATGACGATCTATGGTCCCTCTTCTACATGTTGGTTGAGTTTATGGTCGGTCAACTTCCCTGGAGGAAAATTAAAGACAAAGTATGTGCTCCATGATGAACCGTAGATTTTTAATTTACAGCATGTATGTGTGCGTGCGTGTGTGTGTGTGTATGCATGTGTGTATATATCAACTGAAACACCGTTTCCCCACTCCCTCAGGAACAAGTAGGAAACCTGAAAGAAACATATGACCATCGACTCATGCTGAAGCACCTTCCCTCCGAATTCAGTGCGTTCCTGGATCACATCTTGACCTTGGACTACCACACGAAGCCTGATTACCAGGTTCGTAATCTCCCTTTTTTATTACTCTTGTTTGTTTTTTTGCTTTTACTGTTTATCCCTCTCCAACTGCCAAAGTGCTGATGCCTTTTTGTCTGTGACAGCTCCTGATGTCAGTGTTTGAAAATGCTATGAAGAGCCACAACGTATTGGAGAATGACCCTTATGACTGGGAGAAATGTGACACAGAGGATATGCTGACCATCACTGCTGCAGCAAACACTGCTCAGCAGCTCACCCGTCTCACACCAGCCTATTTGGGGTGCGAAAGCTTTTAACTATATCATTATTGACATGCAAGGATTTTAGTTTTTTAGGTGTAGGCTGCAGTGATTTTTAGAACAGAAATCTGCATAGATATCACGGCTCTAAATTGTGCAGCAGGGTGACCTTCTCTCTCCTCCACAGCATGGCCAATGCTTCAGTGCTGCCGGGTGAGCTGCAGCGGGAGAACACCGAGGATGTCTTACAGGGGGAACGCCTCAGTGATGCTGACAACTGCCCCCCCATACCCACCCCGACCACCCCTGTTGGAGATGTATGGGAAGAAATGGACCGCAACCGAAACCATAAACACGCCCAGCAGATGATCAGAAAGGTCAGAGTAATGTAGTTTACTGTAGATGTTCAATATAATTAACTACCCCCTATTTATGAGTACATTGCAGCATAAATCTAAACCTAAGGTTGCATTCACTTTGCTTAGACATGTGGTAATGCTTAAAACCTTGCCTTGAATTAAAAAAAATAAATAGAAAATGTACTTGACTTCCTCCCCCTTATTTAAAAATATACATTTTTTACCTTTGTTTCTTAGGTGGTGAGCGAGGACGAACACAGTCAGAACCAGGGGAACCAGAGTCCCAACACCGGCTCCATGCAGAGTTCTCCTCGACGGGTGCGATCAGAAACCATGTTCTTGGAGCGAGCTGCACCGCTTCTCCGAAGGATGAGACACAGTCAGAGCTTGGCGTTTGAAAAGAGGCTTGCACCTGAACCTAAGCCGACCATCGAACGCTTCCTTGAGGCCTAGTCAGTTTTCAGCGCATGCCAAATTGCATGAACAAAATTTAAAACGTACCTAGTCTCACCCTAATGCTGATAATGTCTCGTTTCAGCTTGGGCAAACAGCGTCCAGTCCTCTCTCAAGTTGGAGAGAAATCAGTTCCTGAGAGAGGTCATGGGCAACAAATGCCATCGTGCAATGAGGATCCCACTGGCCCAGGAACCCCTGATCCTGAAGAGGGCGCAGCAAGCAGTGGCTTTGTGGCCGTAAACCTCAGCCCTGTTCCCCAAGAGGGAGACTCTCAGGAGTGGGTGATGCTGGAGCTGGAGCAAGGCAGTGGTTCTGGAGGAAGCAGACCTCCAGCAGAAGGACCACATGAGGACAAGCCAGGTACTGACACACCTGCCGAGACTGACAACCAGTCCTCTGAGCCACAAGATGGGCCGTCTGCTGCAGTGCCAAGCAGCCCCATCTTGTCTCAGATGGCCATGCCTGGGACATGGTTACTGGGCCACCGTAGGCTGCCAGGCATGCTGGGACAAATGCCCTCAGTCATCATGGGAAGACCTCAGATAGACCAGGTAGGGGTGACTAAGTATTGTGCTGTACAATGAATGAATGAGAACTGAGAGATTTCATACTCATTGACAAATCAGTATGAAATCTCTAGAGCGTTTTGACCTCTTTCCATGTCAGTTTCAGTTTGACTTTGTTCAGTGCAGCTATACAGTTTTGATGTATGCCTAACATTTAAATGTGTATTGAAACATTTAGGCTTCCAGCTGTGTGCCACAGTCGCCTATACAAGACAAGAGTGATGCAAAACCAATGGAGGCCCGGTCCGGTAAATCTGAAAGACCCCCAGAGGAAGCCTTAAAGGATGGAGGGAGGTTGGAATTGGCTCCAGTGCCAAGTCCAGCCAAAGGCCTCACAGCTCCTCTGACCAACGACAGAGATCCAGAGAGTGATTCTGGTCTGCCTGATCGCTCTTCAGAGCCCAATCAGCAGCCTCAGGCTGACACTGGAGGAGGTGCTGTGGAGAGCACCGTCACTGTCTCCTCCTCTCCACCTCCCGCTGTGCTCAGGCAAAGAGACTCTCCCTCGTCGCCGAGATTGAGCCGAATCCCAGTACGAGACTCCAGCATCCCCCTGGACACTGTGGGCAGGGACCTCAACATGGAGCGTCGTCATCGCTGGAGCAGTCCAGTCGCCGGCTCCCCCACCCATTCACCCTCTCCATCTCTGTCCTGTGACAACCTGCCCTGTGCCCTGCCGAGAGACAGGCTCTTCTCAGAGCGGGGCTCGAGGTCCGACTGTGTAGCAGAAGACCCTCTTTCTCTTTCCTCCTCATCAGGTAGTAAAAGCAAGCTCCCTCGTCCTGTGAGCAGCACCTTTGTACCCGAGCAACTAACAAGCAGGTTTCTGCCTCGGCCACCTCCGGGGAAACCGCCAATTCGCCCGTGTGCTGACAACAGGTATGAGCTACGTTCAGTAAAGGTGTCAATAAAACATTACCGACGTTGAACAGTAGTCAGTTTTTGTTCAATGGTGGATGTTGTAAGTGCTTGTCCTCTAGATTTTTCTTAAGCATAAATGTGATGACTGACTGTTGTTAATAGTCTGCTCTCTTCACCAGACGGCGGCGGTTAAGAGTGCGTGCCAGCAGCACGAGTGATGCAGACTTCCTTGCCAGTCTGACCCAGCTGATGCAGGACCGGAGCGGGATGCTCTTTAGTCCTCCTCCCCGCCCTCGTAGCTCCTCATCCTCTTTACAGCGCTCACTGAGTTCCTCACCCTCCCGCCAGGAGCTCCGTGACGGCGGTGTACTACAGGGACGCAGCCGCTCTCCATCTAGCCTGTCTGGGTCCCCTCCTCCTCGGCAGGCTCATCCCCAAGACGGGTCCAGTGGGCAGGGTCTGTGGACCCACGGCCCCAGAGGAAGACGCCTGATCCACGAGAGCAAAGGTTCTGGGAATCGATGACTGTATGTGACTCAAATGACTCAACCAGAGTTTGCAGGGGGCTGTTTCACATCTAGCCACTGATAGCATGTGTAAATACAGTATTTACTCGAGGGAATGTACTGTATGTAATGTAAAATGTATGATAAATTGTATTTATTTATTTATTCATCTATTGGATTTGTCCGTCAAAATACTTGACAATGTTGCTTGATTAACTGCAGCTGCAACAGAAAGGTGAAGAAAACTTTGAAATTGCCAACCTTTACCTCTCATTCCACTCGTCTCTGATCACTCCATGTTGGCCTAACGAAACCAAAAAGATGTTTAATACTTGAGGGATGTGAAAATAATGCTAACTGTAAATGTACCATTAGGAAGATGGTATACACTAATAGAAATCATGTACTCACAGTGACAACACTAATAATGAATAAGACCACAAGCAGTATACTAAGAGAAGCATTCTTGAACATAATCAGGGCATGCACACCCATATTGACCTCACTCTAAAGCTCATCAGTTATACTGTGTAACTATGAATCGCTCATTTGGCATATCAGTGTTGTAGTGCGCTTTACTTTGCTAGACATTGTTTGTCATGCAGACATCAGCATATTAGAATGTAAATGTAAGCACACTCATGCTTAAGTATTGTAAAGTTGCATGAGTATCATTGCAAATGTTTTTGTTTTTTTAATTCATTTGTACAATTGGTTAAAACATCTGTATTTTTATTGAACTGCTTCTGATCAAAATACACCTTATAGTACATACCGAAAACAATGTGCATTTTTATTTCTCATGAAATAACAGGAAACAAAAGATGATTAAAAATGGAAGCTTTTTTATTATATATGATGGTTCAAGCATTTAATTTTTAATTGTTATATGATTACAGTAGTTCATAAAAAGCAAAGAACTTGCAACATGTCTTTGTTGGTGTTAGTTGATCTAAAAGGTTAATGGTGTCCTCTAAGGTCTTAAGAGTCTAAAAGAGAGGAGCAGACTGTCTGGGGTCATCTGGTAACACGCTGATGGAGTCCTCTGCCTTTCCACACAGCATGCAGAGCATAGTGTACTCCTGAATAACAAAAAACAGATTTAATGTGTCTATATGTAAGGTTATAACATCTAACCATGTTGACAGTATAAATGAGACAACATTACTCACCTGATATTCATCAACAACGGAGAAAGTATATTCATGTCTGGCGATGACGTGGTCACAGTTTTTGCAAACATCTGGAAGGACAAATGGACATTGATGAATTTTTTTTTTTTTTTACAAACTGTAAAACCTGTAATGGTTTGTTGCCAGACTGGTATGTTATGATTGAGTCTTGTCCAGCCTCATGTTGAATGGAAGTTCGAACAGTTAGGTGGTGGCTCACTGACCCACTACAATAAAAGTGTGGTTGGTAAATGTCAGACTTACGGTCATATGTGACAATCTCCTCTCCATCATCATCCTCTGTGGCTTTATTACTGATCAGCACAAAGTCCCGCTGATGGCAGCTGGCACAGCCCAGGTAGTTCATCAGGTAGGAACCATTATCCAGACAGGTGTTCCCCTGAGCAGGAAATCAGACTTAGAATAGAAACCCCTCTAAGTACACAGCAATACAGTTTAACAAAATAAACTGCAGCCTCCAAAATGATACAGATACACATTATTAACATAGTTTAAACACAAACTACAAACATAACATTGATTAACATGACATTCTGAAAACTTACAGAATATATAAAACAAGATATATATAAGACGAGACTGAGAGAGATACAAAACTAGATGTTCTACCAAATTACATGCTAATCAACCACATTTATCTGATTTTGGTCAAAACACACCCTGAACCTAACGGTTTAATCGTTTCAGCAAGTGGATTAAACTGACAAAAGGCAAAATACGTGTTTTTCAAACCGTTAGTAGCATTAGATTTATAAGTAATTTAACATTAGTTCGTGAGCACACGCAGGAAATCGATGAGGTGAAAGCAACTCACCCGGTCTGGATACTCCTTTTGTACGCAGCCATTACACATTCTGATTTTAAAACCCTTTAAAGAACGATGTAGACGAAAACACGACGAGAAAGAAGCTAATAAGTATGTTTTGTAAGCTAGAACATCCTCTTCCGCGGTTTATTAGAGCTGTAAAACATATTCACTACAGAATCCACTGCTCGGTTGTCGGCCATGTTTTGTACATCTACGAAAATCGGCCGCCGTCGTACGCTTGGGCGACGTAGACTTGACGTGTTGACGTAACAATCATGGCGAACATATTGACAGTGGCTTCCTGTAGCCACGTGAATTAACTCCTTGTAGTTAAGTTAAACTTACATTTCAGACATTACATTTTGTCCAGGGTAATTCGTGGTGATTTTTCCCCCTCCACACAGCAGTGACGTCAGCAGGTGATGAACTAATCGCTTTGTTTACTGATGAAGAGCCCCACAGATGCACGCGGAGACAGGAAGATGCAGCCTTGACCAGAGCACAGGTAAAGTGATGCAGCTGGTGATGGTTGCGTTTCAAGATTGCTTGTTATGTTTTTTTTTTTTTACGTCACATACTGTGTCCTGTGGTTTTGTTGGCAGAAACCCCCTTTTCATCATTTAATATGTAAATGATATGTTTTCTTAATAACATTTGCACTTTAATTAGATTTTTTTTACTGTTTATTTATGGAAAATTATTCTTCATTATTGCTCTCTGGGAAACAGAAGAACAGTGATAGTTGTCAGACCAAACACCTTACAGGATGCTGTATCAGAGTTATGCCTTGTTTTGTAGCATGTACTTTATTTGTTATTAATACTTTGTGTACAGCAATAAAGACACAGAATTCACAGTTTTTCCTTCCGGTGATTTCTAAAAACTATACACAGTTCTCTCAAACAAAATGCTGATCATATCCCTGGGCACTTGTAATAGTATCTGTCTGGAACATTATTGTCGATGTTGACATCAGAGCTTTGTGTTCACAACATTTGCAATTTTTTTTAAGAAAATAGAAAATTATGTAAAAGTCAGCATCTAAACCTTGGCACTGCGTTTCTGCAGTGACATCAGGGTGGGCAACTTAAGAGTACATAGTCAGCTGAAGCCACTGTAAAGATAGGAAAAGAATAATAATTCAATGGTTTGACATTTGCAATGAAATATATATTATTTGGTGTTTTTCCACACATGTGCTACAGGTGTTTCTCTTTCACTGGTCCCTCTGGCCATAACAGAGTCTACATTTACCCTCAAATGTAACTGAACAATCAGGATATCATGCTCTAGAATAGAAATCCACAACTGACTTACCTCCAGGACGTTGAGTTTAATGACTCCATCTCCATCTTTGTCAAAGGCATTGAAAGCCCCTGCAGGAGACACAGTAGATCAACAGATGTTGATCTATCCAGTTAGTTTATAGAAATTTTGAACTCATGTAGTTGGTGGAGCTTCAGTCAGACATTAAATGTGATTGATATGCATTGATCAAATTAAGCCTTTGTGTGTGTGTGTGTGTGATAGTTTTTGGTCAAGCTTCCAGGTACTGGAAAATGACCTTTGTTTTTGGTACATTTCAAATCAGAAGCTCATGTACTTACTGAACATGCCCTCTAGCCTCACGAAACAGCAGATGTAACTGTCAAAGTCAATGTTGAGATGTTCGTCAGCATAACGCATGGCTAGGATGTCATATAGCTGCTTGTTGAGATGAAACCCTATAGAAAGAAAGAAAGAAATGTACCATTCATGGCTTTTACATTTATCTGTTACAGTTTAGGAAAAAAAGATTCTACAAAAAATGGAAGTCTCTGTATAAAGTATTGCCAGTCATCTTACTAATATAAATACAGTTTCATTTATGTAGGAACAACAACAAAATGTCCAAATGCAGATGTATGCATAGAAAAGTATATTGTGGCTGGTTAACTCTTGGTGAGTCCTGTCATGCAGCTCACCTGCATCATTAACGGCATTCCTCATCTCAAAACTACTGATGGAGCTAGACTGGTCTTTATCATAACGCTTGAAGATCAGCTGCAAACGCAAAGACGCTGACAGTTAGATTAAATCCTGTGGGTTTTGTAAAAATTTAAAAACGAGCTTAAGTGAAGACGATGGCAAACGCCCAACCTGCCACTCCTTGATCTTTTTCCACAAGTGATTGAACTCCTGCAGGTTCAGCTTTCCTGTACCGTCAGTCTGAAATGCAGTCATAGAAAATCCAACAAATAGACGACAGCATAAAAAGTACAGCATGCCTGCCAACTCTGTTGCCCCACACACACATCCCTTGTTAAAAATAGGATACATCCATCAAGGCGATCATACTCCGGCATGTCTCAAGGCTGAAACCCTCTTTCGTCTTTATTTCGCTGCCTGTGGAAAACCTCTGTATGAATGAATGACTGATTGATTATAGAAACGTGACACGTGTCTTCAGCTCACTCACGTTTGGCGAGTACGTTCTTCATGATCGTCTTGAGTTCGTTGGCGCAGATTTGCATGTCCTGGTGGATAGAGGAGGGACGTGTTTCATGGCGGCTCAAACAAAACACATCATGTTCACGCCGTGTTGTCCTCATTCTCAATGGTACTCACGTCGCCAGAAATCTGTTGGTAAATGGCCCTGAACTGTTTTTCCTCCTCGGTCTCCTCCTCAGGTTGGAACAGTTTTCGCTGAGGGATCGTTTAAAAAAAAAAAAAGAGTCAGGACATTTAATATAAATAAAAATCAAATGTGCCTACATTTGGCTAATATTAAGGGGTCAGTCAGTTTCTCCATTAGGATTACATTTGACTATTTCCCACAAATGCGATATAACAAAATACATTTCCAATCTTAGATCTATCAATCATCTCTGTCTTTTCTAAGTTTGGTAAGAAGTGGTCATAGGACCAGTTCAATGCCTCCATCCCTGGATGCAGTTTCTCACAGTACCAGAGGAGAGCAGCGCAACTTGACCTTTGGGCACCTCATGGGAAAACAGGTGCAGCCGAGCCACTTGAGATTATTTGGCTTCAAACTAAATTGTATTATTCCCAGCAGTGTCATTTGAACTGGTTAAGATAGCATTACAGAACTGCCAGTCCCAGTTAATTACAACTGGGCAGAGGTCACGGCGAGTTATTTGTTCCATAGCTGCAGTGTTGTTGTTGTTTTGGCTCGAAAATGACCAAATCTTACAATCTTACAATCATGTGGCTCCGGCAACATTACCTTTGGTTTCTTCTTCTTTTCCCCCAGAATGCCGTCATGATCGATTTCTTTGTTGGCACGTGCTCTGTCTGACACAAACACAATAGGCTGGATGTGGGTAATGGTCGAGGTTGGTAAGAGGAGAGACGGAACAGAAAAAGAGTAAGTTAATTTGGAGTTGCTCCACTACTTATTGTCTTCAGTGATGTCACAAGCTATAGTTGCCAACATTGCTTAAAAACTAATGGAGACAGGAAGTGGTGAAAGCAGAGTTTAAAAACAAATCTACCAACACGCATGCGTTACCTTTTCTTTCTTTTTCTTGTCTTGCTGAGGGCCAATAACAAAAGGACGGACAGAAGGATGAATGAGATGAAACGGAGGAAAACAGTTGGATAGTCAAGTCTGTTAGTAAGACTAGTAGGGAGAATATTGAGTGAACATAAGACAGAGATCTCAAGAGTGAAGTTGATGGAGCATGCAGGATATACAGCTGTGATATACACTATGACACATTTCAAAGTCATACTGCATTGGGAAAGTAGACCATGCCCACATATTCTGATGTTGTGAGATGTTAAACAACAATAATATATATTAACATTGGCTTTAATCTGGACTAAAGCAACAGTCTTCATCAGGGATGTATATGATGTATCCAGTGCATTCTTTTTCTAATGGTATATAGTTTCAAGAGTTTGTATATGTATTGTCTCTTTGTATACGCATGACTCTAACTAACTATATTTGAACCCATTCATTCTTCAATCACAAACCTGTGCTTGGCCAGACGCGATAGTGGTATCTGCTTCCCTATAAGGTAAAGCAGAGACATTACAATTCATGCTATGCACTGAGAGCATGTCGTTTAGGGCTTTGCTATATTTTGCAGGTTTCAACAGTCCCCAAAAATATCATGAGCTGCCACCCTCAGCGATCCTTACTCGGACGTGCTGTGCTTCTCAGAGAAGACCCTGAGGATAAACTCGCCCTCCTGATGGGGTTCAAAGGTCGTGGGGATGATGACATACTCTCCTGGAGGCAGGCGGAAGCGCTCCGTTACCTCTCGCAGATTAATGTAAGTCTGGCATTTCGCTTTGGAGGCTGTGTAAAGGAAGAAGTCTTTCTGTAGATGTTGATTCTGCCCACGCATCTGTGGATGGAATTTAAAAAAAAAAGCAGTGACAGAGTGGAAACAGTGAGATGGGAATGAGACTGAAGGACAAGGACAAGTTAAAATATAAGATTCAGAATTAAGTGTGCTTTATTTTCCCAGTGGTACGTCAGGTTTCTAATTGTATTTAGATTTTTGATTTTTTTAAATGTCAAGCAAAAAAATAAATAAATTCTAGTTGTGTCTTTTTAAACAGTTAGGATTTTGATTTGATTTTGTGAATAAAGTTTTGAAAAAAAAACATTATTCACAACAAGACCAATTTTAAAAATGTAATAATCAATTGTGTGATCGGAAAGTGTCTTAGCTTGTATTGCAGAGGTTACCTGGTGGTTCTACTTAAGCTTGACCAACCACATTACTACATGTACTGCCAAAGTGAACAAAATACAGGGAAAGCACTGACTTTATCAAAATAATGTCCTTCTCCGACATGGGCATACCTCCTTTGGGACCTACAGAGAAAAAGAGGAAGCAGAAAGAAGGAAAGAAATGTAACTCCAGTAAATGCACATTGGCGTATGGATACCTGTTCTGATAACTACCTCATAGATAGAAAACCCGATGGTGAGGAAACTGGCCCCTTGATGGCGCTGCATCCGTCGACCTTTCTGCATCAAGGCCACAACAACGGTGCAGCCCACCTGTCCGTCCTCGGAGTCATCATCGTCCTCCTCGTACAGCTCCATTCGATACTGTGGGTTTGTCCAGAATGTGTCTGAAAACAGAACGGAAAGTAAAGAGATCATGAGCCGTATGACTCAAATGGTTTGATACCGACTTTTCAAAGCATAAAACCTGCGACCATTGCTGATGTTAAAAATATCCAGGCTTACCTGGGAAGTTTCTGCAGCCGCCAGCGGAGCTGCCTCTTACCCAGCGACCCTCATTGACTGACACTGTCCAGCTACTTCTTTCTTCACCCTGCAGGGTGTCAGGGGTCAGGTTACACATCTCCAGCTTCGTGAAGTTCCTCTTGAAATCATCAAACGACATCCTGAAGGGGAAACGAAAGGGGAAGCTTGAAGGAGAAGAAATTTCTCTTCCTGAGGGGCTTTCCAGCCTCTTGATAATGATACGACAACAGTATGGATGCAAAATGAGACTTGAGTGGAAAGAGAATGGTGGTTGATTTTAGAGGACTAGATGATCTTTGAAGATCCAGATGAAGTTGGATTAATGGGAACCTTGGCTTGTTGGTCCTGAACAAGTTAAAGGAGTAAAGAAGGTGGTTGTACTCACCAGAACTCACTCGCCTCTACAGTCTGTTTTTTAAGGTTCTCCTTGTCTGCGATGGAAATGGTCGACCACTCCTTGGAACTTAGGAGAAATAAAAGCACATCATGAAGACAGGCAACTCATGACATTATCTGATTACAGTTAAATATTGTATCTGGCCCCACTAGCTGTTTATATGTATGTGTGTATTGTAAGACTTAGTATCAGATCAAATCTCACTTTGCACTCCATGGGCCCTTCCATAGCACCAGGCCCCAGGGATTGCGCAACCGTATCAGGCGAAGTCTGGTGTCCTTTGCAACCTCGTCGCACTAGAATGACAACTTATTAGCACTACAGGAAAAGAACTAAATCCAAATTGTTATAACAGGTGAAATTGAACCGTACCTCCTCCAGGCCGATGATGGAGTAGGCGTGACCTTTGACCAGCCCCTGTACAGTCCTACTTTCCATATCACTGATTGACAAAACCTAAGAGGAAAAATAAATTGCTTAATTTACATGGAAAAATGAGAATTGTTTAGGTTTCCTTGATGGTAATTAATATATTTTTTTTCCCCTGACATCCACCTCTTGTTAGTAGTTGGATGTGAAATTGATATCGGAGTTTCTTTTGTGCCATGCCTCTTATGAACCCATTTATTGTTTTTCACTTTGGGTTAAAACCCTCATTGTGTTTTTATCTACTGTTCTCCACGGCTTACGTCTATGGAGCAGCCCATCAGCGAGCCTCTCTCGATCGCCTTCCTCATGATGTTGTAGAGATCCTTTGGTGCCGTGGACAACTCGAAGAACTCCGTTACTCCACCTGTGAAATCCTCCATTGCTTCCAGTGTGTTACCCCCCTTCAGTGCCTCATAGGACCCGTGCAACCTGAGCAAGGGGTGAGGAATTTTATTTTATTTTTGTCATGCAGCGTGATGCCAATTTGTGAAACATAAACAGAGAAACTGAGATATGTGTGATATGAAAGTTAAAAGGTATGATGAGCTATGATGCCACTTTACATGGGGACATTAATAGACAGCGCTCACTTTGCATAAGCCTTTTCCAGAAGAGCGCTCCAGAACTCATTCTTCCTGTAAGACCTGGTGAACACCGGCTGGTTCCTGCAGGTGGGAATGCGGTCGTCCACAATCACATCGACCCATTCGCCGTAACGCCAGAACTGAAACAGAGATGTGACTGAATGAGCTTTTGTCCAGTAAACCCTCAGCTACAAAAGCATGAAACTTTGATTGTGTGTGGCACAGTGTAAACCTGGAAATGGAAGATGCCTGCATAGTTTTCCGTGAAGCTCTGATCTTGGGGAATCACTCTGTACAGCAGCTTCTCGTTCAGCGTCAGGCAGGCGATGGCAGCCAGCAGCCAGCAGTCCCCTGTCAGGATCAGATTCACGAGCTATGAAAACACATGAGCCACATAGCTGCAGCGAAATGAAGCTCGCTCTCATGGTCGCCCCAGCTGTTAATCTGCTTTCCACACCATGTCAGTCTGCGCTCTGATTTATCTTTTTACACACCTCTACACATCTTCTGTTATCCTTCTGCTCCTTTTAGCACCACGAAAAATCGTATGTTGGCAAACAATATGCATTTAACACGGAATGTAGAGCATGGATTAAAGTTATTTTACACATTAATCATATAAATACATTTTCAATGATAGTCCCTGACAATGTGACCTGTGTGTCTCTGAAAGCAGAAACCGTTAAAATAAAACGTACCCAGTTCTCCTTGACAGATGTCTGTCCTGTTGGCTCCATCTATGATGAACTGAGGGTTGTCACAAATTTCCTGTCATAAAATTGAAAAGAAATGTTAGGGTGCACTTCTGAGCATGTTGCAAAATATGCACGCCAGTTCAGCTTTTTTTTTCCTCATTCGATGTGATGATATATAAATTATATTTTTAATGCAGCCACAAAAACAAGGTAAAGCACTTTGCATTGACAAAAACATTTAGACGTATAGAGGATGTGCCACTATGCAAGTATGGAATCTTCACTGCTAAAGGGATATATGCCTTTCACAAAAATGTGAAACTTGTATATACAAATCTACACTCGGCATGATTGATAATATGAAGCCTTGACCCTGAAACAGAAAACGAGTCGGAGGAATTTCCTTTACGGGGTTGAACTTTGGACTGTGGGTCGCCCTCTGCATTTGATGCATACTGAAGAGGGGGCAGCTGTTAGAGGTCAGCAGGTCATGACTCTTTAGTACTCTGAACAAGTGCTAATGCTGTGCTAGAGCCCTCACCTCATAACTACATATCGCTATCAGGGCAGTGCAGTTGACAGCTTCAGTGGGAAGCTGGAACTTACTAGCATATTACCCAGCTGTCATCATGGATATGTTTGTACTGTGATAGTAGGATGCTGTTTGGACATGCATGTTGCTTGTTGTTATGACGTGATTCCATGTTGTAGGCTTGCATGGGCTTTTGTAAAGGATCCCAGAGTGATGATTAAGTAATAATATTGGGTCTCATTCAGTGTTTATGAGGGGGATTCACAGCAGTGACTTAAGTCCCTTAATCAAACGACCGACCATAACTACAGGTGTAAAAATATAGCCTCATGTTCTCAAATTAGAGCAGGCACCACTGCTGACGTCTTGATGGGATTCAGGTATCACTGATCTCATCTGAATGTTAAAAGTCACTGTTATTATCTGCTATTAAGTAGCAGTCAAATGTTAGTTCTGTATTTGTTTGGATTTCTACAGAGCAGATATTTTAATTTTTTTAATTAGTCATTTGGGTTTAACAGTATACAGTTTACTATACCGGACTATTTCTAATCACCTGCACTGGAGGTGCCAATATTGGCACACTCCATACACTTTAAAAACTCATATTTCATATATTTTATATATATTGTTTTTACTGTTGTTATTACTGCACTATTTTTTTTTTATTATCTGAAAAAAAAATGTTGGGAAAAAAAAAGTTATTTGTGGTAGCAGGTAAAAAGAACATTTCACTGCACATTGTACTATGTATGATTGTGTATGTGACAAATAAAACTCTTGAATCTTGAATCTTGAGTAGGGCACTGATTGAACATACGTATTTACCTAAATATAGCATTTACTTATTATTTCTATTTAATGCACTACAAATGAATTCTTTTGGGAAATAGGATAATTTGCTTTCTTGCTGAAAACACAGAACTATTATCTGTATCAGAGTATTTTTTTACAATATGGCATTGCTAAACTGTGCCAGCGCTGGCTCTCGAGTTTGTGTTTGCATATCTGTCGGTGTGTTGCTGGGTACTGTATCAGGCGATATATAATCAAGTCTCAAGAAAAGAAACACTGAGTTGGCCCTGTCCATCTAAGCTGTGGCAGATAAGGTTTTCTGTCAGCTGTTTGTGATTGTAGAAGGTGACAGCCCAAAGCTATGCATGCCATTCAGCCCAATCAACTTGACATCCTACTCATGAGTCGAGGAGGTAGTGAGGAGATACGCAGGGATTTTAGAGAAGCGCTTCTGTCAACACGTGGACGGACACTCACCGAGGGACGTTTCCACTCAATCTTCATGGAAGGTTTGTGACTGTAGAAGAGCGAGGAGTCGTTTGCGGGGAACAGAGGGTCTTCGAACACAACCTTCTTCTTCACGTATTTGTCTCGAAGCTCCAAAAACGTCTTGAGGCGCCTGGCGTCCTTGACGGCCTCGTTTCGGCTCAGAATTGCCGAGTAGATTGAGTTTGCACCAGCCAGGGCATAATCGGCTTTTTCGTCCGGCCCGAACGACGCCTCACTTTCATGGAGTACTTTCACCTTCGTGTCTTCCACGACAGGCACTTTCCCTTCATGCATTCTGGCCCCCACTTGATCAGTGTCTACCTCAACCTGTGGCATTCCTGTCTCGGTTGGCAGCGTCAGGACTCGAGTCCTTCCTTATTCCGTACAAAGAAATTGCAAAACAGCCCCAAAGAAGCTTCCTGTGTCTCCTGCGACTCTGGCAATCGCTTTTAGTTCCTTCAGAAATACTGTCACTGCTCATGGGCAGACGCCAACCAACGGTTTCTCACACCAGCGCCCTGCGACTAAATATAGGCCCCATTAAAGGAGGGGAGGAGGCTTCTCAGAGAGAGACGCTGACATATGACCGGCATTTTCAGGTCACAGTGCGCTGTTCAGTGGGGCAGTCTGAATCTAAACCATAACAATAATAATAATAATATGATTACGTCCAAAATGCAATCAATTTAGCAGCACTAATTGAAAGCGCCATTTAAACGTCTATGGTCAGAAATATCTGTGTTGACCATAGTTCTTTATTGTTTTGTTTGACACATAATGTTTACAGCAGTGTCTCTTGAATGACCCATAAGGCCTTGGCTCAAACAGCTGTAATAATCAGCTACATTGACACCTAGTGGTAAAACTAAAGCCTTGACATGTGTTAATTTTCAGTGGGTTTGTATGGAAGTCAACAGCTCATCATAATTCAGGCTTCAATAGGCCCAGACCTCTGTCAATCTGTGTCCATGTCAAATAAGAAAAATGAGGCAGCTGGGGGGAGTGGGTTGCCAGGTTTGAATGAAACCTGCGTTCTTATTTGTGATTTAATCATGTTTACATATATATTTTCTTATTTAATATTATTTTTATTTAATGTAATATTTAATAATATTTGTTCGGAGTATGTCCATATAGGCCATTCATTTTTAAAACGCATGCATCTATATCGGCGATTTGTACGCAGCGGAAAGAGGGATAAGCCAAACCATATCTGGCAACCAATCCCCGCTCAGGCAGTGTGCATCTGTAAGTTGTCGCCATCATATCTGGCTAAATGTTAAGCTAGCCTCTAAGTCAGTCAGCGGTTGTGTCTGTGTATATAAAGTTAACCTTTATTCGTGTCTCCCGTTGAGTTTCTGTGAACGATTGTGTTGTTATTTACCACTAAACGCGTTTGGGATGTTGTTGTTTTGTGAACTTTGCTAACATTAAAGGGGCTGGAGTCTTGAGAAGCAGCAAGGGGCGGTGGGCTGCTAAACCCGACGCTACCCAACAGCGACCCAGCTAGTTAGTTAGCAGCTGAACCCGTAACCCTCAAGTCATTTCAAGTGCGATTCGTGAGCCTTAGTTGAAGTGAAGTGGCCACCGGCGGTGTCCGCTGTGGTCCATGTTAGTAACAGCTCTTAGCCAAGGAGCTAACAGCGTCACGGGGCTAGCTGCGACTCCGCCGAGAAACCGAGAAGATCTTCGGCCAGCTGTGCTAATTAACCAGGAGGGCTTGGTCTGCGACATTGGGAGCCTGTTAAACTGGAGCTGACATCGTCACACTTCCTTTCTTCAACACGTATGTACAACTATATGCGTTGCTTTCAGCCACATTTGTGATACGGTTTATATCGGCGTTTACTGCACAGTGCTAAAACAGCTAACTACTTCTGCAAAGTTACTTTTCCTCTGCACCTGAATTAGCTAACGCCAGCTAACGATCCCATGTTTTAGTTTTACGGCAGGATTTAAAATGTACACCGTGTTTATAGTTTTTGAGTCTGTGTGTGTTCCGTGAAGTTCATTTCCGGGCATTTTCTGAATCATGTAGCAGGCTGCTGTGCCTGACAACTGAGAGGAGAGGATGTCTGAGGGAGAGAACAAGCAGGCCCCGGACCCGGTCCAGGAGGCGAAGCCGGAGTCGGTAGCAGCAGCACCCACGGGTCAAGGCGTGTCATCGGTGTCGCCCCCTGTGTCCATGGTGACGCAGCCTCCAACCACTGCTGCCACAGAGGATGAGGAAGAGGAGAGCGAGGATGAGTCAGAGATTTTAGAGGAGAGCCCGTGTGGACGCTGGCAAAAGCGCAGAGAAGAGGTAGAACATAATCTAACACAGAATCTAACACCTCTGTTACTGGCAAGACACAGCTGATTGCGTTGTTTTGATTTCTTCCTGAAGGTAAATCAGCGCAATGTCCCCGGGATCGATAACGCTTACTTGGCCATGGACACTGAAGAAGGAGTGGAGGTGGTGTGGAATGAGGTCATGTTCTCCGAACGCAAGAATTTCAAACTACAAGAGGTATGTTTCTGTTTGCTGAGAGATATGTTTGAAGCATGTAGCTCATGATAATGGTTTTAATGAGGCTCATTTCATGTCTGCAAGAGATGATCATTTGTTCAGTATATTTACCGATGTGATTAGTCGCCATCTTTAGTGTGGTCTTTCTATGTGTGAGCCTGCTGACTTTTATTGCCTGTTTTGCCTTAAGCTCCTTCGGCAAGTCGTCAGACTTGTTGTCTAAAGCAACATAGAATAGTACACATTGTACAGCTACATTAAAAACATGTTTGGGGGAAGCTGTCAGCAGATCTGTGGTATTTTAGGCTTTTGCTTGTGCACACTTTTTGTCACTTTAGGCATTTAACTTTCTATTACTATTCTATTACTGTCACTATGCAGAGTTGTCACATACATAGTTATATTAAGATTGAAAGTATTACTGATGCTTAACTGTTTTTTTCTTTTACAGGAAAAAGTTAAAGCAGTGTTTGACAATTTGATCCAGTTGGAGCATTTAAACATTGTGAAGTTCCATAAATATTGGGCTGACGTTAAAGAAAACAGAGCAAGGGTAGGGAATGACTTCCTCCGCTAATCGCATAAAGAAGAAGAGTATAAAGACCCTTTTGTGCTCATCATCTATCGTTTGGTTTTTTTGTCTTCAGGTCATTTTCATCACTGAATACATGTCCTCAGGAAGTCTCAAACAGTTTTTGAAAAAGACAAAGAAAAACCACAAGACCATGAATGAAAAGGTGTGAGAGTCATATTACTAACAAATCAGAAACGTCTGATAAATTTTACGCTCACTCTTACATGACCTTCTGGAGTAAACGTAACCTGTTTTTCCCTGACAGGCCTGGAAGCGCTGGTGCACACAAATACTGTCTGCTCTCAGGTTAGTCTAACAGAAAGGTTATTTTTTAAGTTATTCATTTCACAACCACCAGTTGCTGCATTCAGTCATTCATTGACATTGTTTAACCATATTATCCTCTGTCTCTTGTCTCCAGCTACCTACACTCCTGTGAACCTCCCATCATCCATGGCAACCTGACTTGTGACACCATCTTCATTCAGCACAACGGCCTCATCAAGATCGGCTCAGGTTGGTGTCAGAGATCACAATGACAAAACAGCAGAATGTGGGGTAAATGAGAGGTGAATTTAGCACCCACTGATACAGCATTTTAATCTGAAATGGGTTTGTTTGAAAACGTGACATGAAGGCAGATGCACACATTGACTTCCTGGTTGGTTCTCACCAGTCATGCCTCAACTGTAGCGAACAAAAAGGACTGTTGCTTCAGTTTCAGGCCACCATCGGTCTAAAAGAATCCCTTCTGTTTTCACTGTTTTTGTTCCTCTTTCATGGTATTTTCTGCAACTTAGCAAAAAAACTGCATAGGAGAAAATCTGTTTCCTCTTTATATGGGCATGCACATGCTTAGTGTACATGAATGGACATGTAATCTGCATTTTCAGGTGTGATTGCATGGATGGGTATAACATATGATTCAGTATGACTGTAATCTCCATCAGCCATTTTTTTCTTGTTTTCTTTGCTGTTGTAGCCCTGTATTATTTTATTGCTCTCACATGTACAATTAATGTTAAGTTATTTTTTCCAAATATTTTAGTTGCCCCAGATACCATCAACAACCATGTGAAAACCTGTCGAGAAGAGCAGAAGAGCCTTCACTTTTTTGCTCCAGAATATGGAGGTGAGATCTTGCCAGTCCGTTGTTGTGTTCAGATACTGCTGCGGTGTGCGTTGGCGTTTCTGTGATATTGATCAGCTCATGTCTAATTTCAGCTGTTGCCGATGTTACCACAGCTGTGGATATCTATTCATTTGGAATGTGCGCCTTAGAGGTGAGAGCACTTCTCTGAACTCTTCAAATATGCATTGATGACTATGCAAAATGCTGGATTAGTAATGCAGTGATATTGTATGTGCCACTGCAAGTTTTGTGTTAGCATGTAAAATCAATTATAATCTACATTTTTCCTCAATTCCTCAGATGGCTGTGTTGGAAATCCAGAGTAATGGAGATTCCTCTTATGTATCCCAAGAAGCCATAAACAGTGCCATTCAGTCCTTAGAGGACCCACTGCAACGGGTGAGCACAAAATAGCCAAGTATTGCAAACTTTTATGGTTGCTTGGGAGAGACTGACAAGTTTACATTTTTCTTACATGCTGTTTCAGGAATTTATCCAGAAATGTCTGGAGGTAGATCCCAGTAAACGTCCAACAGCTAAAGAGCTGTTGTTTCACCAGGCCTTGTTTGAGGTGCCCTTACTTAAACTTCTGGCTGCACACTGCATCGTCAGCCACCAGCGTGAGTAAAATACATTAACACAGACCAGTGAAAGGTTTTATTGTCCCAAATATTGGTATATTTCAAATCTTGAATATGTTCGGGCCACTGAAGTCCAGTCACGAGTGTATGTGGTGCAATGTGTTACATTTGAACAGTGGAAAGCAATCACTAGTGAGTGTGTGTCTAATTGAAGGGTTGTGTGTTTACCTCTAGATATGATTCCAGAAAATGCTTTAGAGGAAATCACAAAGAACATGGACCCTAACTTGGTGATTGTTGAGGCCAAGGAGGGTGTTCAGATGAAGTAAGTCCCCAGCTATTGGTAAATAAAAAAATATTGAAGCAAAGGAAATCATTGGCAGTCACTGTCTTCATTTTTATCATTCCAAAGTTTATATTTACATATGTTTTGTATTAAAAAATCTTACTGTAGTCTAACTTTACATGACACGTAATGCAATTTTAATTTGTGTACTTACTGAACTGTTGAAAAGGAGTTCATTGAACTTTTGTCACCAAGCTGTGTTTTATAAATTAAGCTTTTCTGGCTGTATAATCAGACTTAGTCACAGCTGGTCTTGGTGTTTCAGGCTGTCGCAGTTTCCTGCCCTTGAGCTCGACAAGTTTCTTGAAGATGTAAGGTAAGAAAAACATGAGAGGATCATACTGAACTTGAAAAATCTGTGAAATGTGAATTGTGAATGTGCCTTTTAACTATGCAGGCTACAAAAAGAAACTCCTGCAAAATGTACCAAGTTGAAACTGTGATGCTTTTTCTTTTTGGTGGATTAGGAATGGGATCTATCCTCTGACTGCATTTGGGGTGCCATGTCCACAACAACCTCAGCAGGAAGCAGCAAAGTCACCCATAGTGCCCCCGTCTGTCAAAACCCCCACTCCTGAACCTGCAGAGGTCGAGACCAGAAAGGTAAGAACTGATATGTGAACAATAAATTGCAGCAGTCCCTTTTAAAGAAAATCCCATAAATAGGGTTTAGTGTGATAAAATCTGTTGCACTCAACATGGAGAACAAACAACAGTCTGTATTCGTGGAATTGGATGTCACACTTCTCTATTCTCCCATGCCAGGTCCTTCAGATGCAGTGTAATATTGAGCCTGTTGACGAAGGCGCTAAGCATCACGTAAGTCATGACTCGGCCTTTGCGATGAGTATTCCGTGTTTTTATGTAGCGTGTCCTGTGATTAAAGAAGCTTCATGATTTTAAACGATTTGCAATGATCTGTTTTTAGCTGACCTTGCTGTTGAAACTTGAGGATAAACTGAACAGGCACTTGAGCTGTGATTTGTTACCAAGTGAGTATTTTCACTCCTCGCGCTGTCAGTTATTACAAGAAACATGAGCATGTCTGTGTATGGCTTATCTGTCAGTCTTAAATTTAAAAATTACATATTTGAGCTGCTGTTTGTGTCTGACTTGTGTAAAAATGTCTTTAATCGATTATTTAAAATGTGTTCGCCATTAAATTGTTGTCGTCTCTGCTGCTGTTTTGGTGGAATGCTATTGTCCATGCATTGTTTATTTTGTATTTGCACCCGTGTTCATGCTGTTATGTTCTGTGTGGAAGCTGGGAACTCAGACAATAATAGAAGCTGTTTTTGATTGGAAACCTTTGATTGACTACACTGTGATAAGAGCACGTTTTGTCGTCGTGTATAGCACTGACTGAGTGACTGATGTAGTCACACAGCACGTGTTAATATCTGACAGCTTTGTGTTTTTGTCCAGATGAGAATGTGCAGGAACTGGCCGTGGAACTAGTTCAGCTTGGATTTATCAGTGAGGTAAGTAGAGTTCATCACAGTGTACACAATATTTTAGTGTAACCGCAGTCATCCAAAACATCCAGGCTTCAGTGCCTAACGAGCAAGGATAACTTTTTTTTTCACCCCGCTGTATCTCCACTTCAGGGTGATCAGCCACGACTTGCATCTGTTCTTGAAGAGGCCTTCTCCAAGTTCTATAGCCGGAATGGTTCTCTCAATCCGGTGACCGTTTCCTCATAGTGGAGGATTTCCCAGGCCTTTTCTCAGCCCTCCTCGTCCTCCACAACAGAACTAGCTTTTTTTGCGTCACCTCTGAGTTGCAGGAAAGCAAGGACAAAGGAGGAAGCCTTGGTCTGATTGCAGATCCTGCAGCCTGTCGTCGTATATTCTGATGGGAAAAGTTGCCACTAAGTGGTTGTTGGCTTTCTATCTTATTTTTTTGTCTCCCACCCAACACAGCCACCTGCTTCTCTTTTGAAAGAGGAAATTCTAGTTGCAGCATAAGGAAAATACAAATGTTATCAATTATTTCTTGCAGTTCTAAGTAGAGGTAAGCAGGACAAAACAGGATAACAGCAGTATTTTCCTGAAGTCAGTGTTCAAAGTGTATTTTAAACATTTTTACATAAAGTTCTTTAATAGTTGTCTATGAAAAACATCTTTGTCCTGGCATACTGAGGTGTATGTAGTATGGTGTTGTGAGGTTAAGTCTGGTTGTCTGGTCCTTTAAACTTTCTCTTGAGCTGTCAGTGAGGCATCATTCCAACATAATTTTTCGAAGACTCTTTGATGCGTAAATATCAATGCAACAAATGCAACTTAGTTTCACTGCAAAATTTCTGTAATGACTGCTTCAACGTTTTCATGAAACATGCAGCTGCAGCACACTCTGAAGAGCTACCGATAAAATATGAAGAGTCAAATTATTTATTTGTGTATCTTTTCTTGTGTGTGCACTGTACTTCAAGCACTAATGCAAGCTGGTTGTTTGAATGTTTGCTTTTAGTCGCTACCCTTGAAATCAAGCTGTAACTTTACAGGAGAAGGTGCATTGACTGTGGTCCAGTGATTGCTGACCCATTACAACACCTATTGATTAAGGCTTGGTCAATAAGATGCAAGTGGCCGTTCCATCTGGTAAAGCTGGCTCAGATCCATATGTAGATGCATTGGGCTTTAAGCACATGATCTGAACTGACTGGTGTTTCGTCAGACGGTTAGGTGTATGCATGCACGCTCTCCAGAGTCTAAATGGAAACGGCCTCATGCAGCACACTTGCTTGTGGAGTATTTTTAGGTTCTGGTGTTTTTTGCAGTTGACAGTGGTCATTTGTCATGCAGTTTGTCAGCTGAGGGACGACAACATATAGATTTTGTCTTTGTTTTTTTTTCATGGCTGAGTTGTTCTGTGTGACACTGTAGCTCAAACACGCTCTCACCACTTAGAGATCCGGTTACTGGTTCATAACAATGTTTTCTGTTATTTGTTTGATGTTCTCTCTGCTAGTTTGCACTACTGTCGACTTTTGTTTTGGAAAGGCCCTGTGGCTTCTTTACACCACCAGGTGGAACTAAGATGATCTGAAAAAGGCTTTGTCAGTCAGTGATCGAGTCTCACCTGCTCTATGCTGTGACTATCTTCTGTAGATACTGAGAGGTTCAAGTGTGGGACTACCTGGCATGCTTGTAAACATCTTGTACACTGTACGCTGGACACTGTGCTCCGTTTCTGCTCCACATTTAGCCCCCTTTTTCACCTCCTGAAATAAAAATTACTCTATCACCGCTTCGGGCCATTGTTTTGTTGTCAATGCGGTAGTTTGAGGAGAATTGCATTAATACATGAAATCCTAAAAAAATATGTTAGGAAAACAAAGCCATAACTTGGTTTTACAATTAAGTAAAATAATGTAAACACAGAGACGCAAATAAGAGAAAATCCACAGGTTTAAATTATTTATACAAAAACCCATTCTGGTGTATTGGGAGAGTGACCTCTGCCCTCCATAGAGCATCACCGTCTCAATTAACCATTATTTGTTCAAAACTTTAAGAAACTGTAGCCCTTGTACAAGTATATTCATGTACATACTTAAAGTCACAATGTGTGCTCAAATAACAGTTGAATAAAACACACTTCATGCTGACAAACACATATGTTTTTTTATATATAAAACGCCCCTAGAAACACACTCTAAATAAAAAGCTACCAAAAAATGGCGACATCCACCTCATGAGTGTTTTTCAGCGGCGTGGATATTGTCGATTCTGTACATTGAGTAAAAAAACAACAACAACAACAGTACTTTAAAACTACAAAAACAGTACATAGCACTTCAATTCAAACACATTACTCTACACAATTGAATTTGTGTCGTACTTACCAGTTTCAAAGTAATGTATATAGGCACGGTAATTAAATTCATGGACCATGTTTGATTAACACCGTTCCACTTTAACTCGTGAGAAAATAATTCTGGCCAGTTCACTCTCTTTTCTCAGTCGGGTGGTGTTGAAAGCTGCCAAACGTTAAAATGTAATTATTAGTTGCCGATGGGGGAGGGGAGGGTGGAATTATCAACGAGTCATCGCTTACAGTGAACTCCGTCTACTGCATCTCCTCTCTGAGGGTCCAACCGGGTCGCAGTAGCCACCATTCACACCCAGATCACCCAGCAAACCACAAGCAGGTCAAAAGGTCAACGACATGCGTCTTAAAAATAATGACTCTGGGTTAAATACCTGGAACTTCTGACCCAGTCAGTCAGAACATAAAATAACTCACTGGAGGCCAAACAGCTAGGAACTCAAAAGGCCCAGTTGCCTACGTCTATGTACAACTTCTGAATTTACCGCGTCACTTCATCGTTTCCCGGTAAACAAGTAAACGTCACTTTGTTTTCACTGGGAATGCCCAGACAGCACCGCTCAAAGAGACATGAATCGAGATCCGGTTCATTTTCCTAATCGAACTGAACCACAGTCTGTTGAAGCCTGTAAGTCAAATCCCCTCAGAATATACATATTTTTAAAAAAAACAAAAAAAACATATGACACATCGTAGTAGAAAAAGCAAAAGTATAAATACTGAAACGAACCATGGCTAATGTCTGTTTAGCTGCTTCAGTTTAAATGGACACAGTCGTGTCAATTATGTACCGATTTGAACTTAAATAAGCACAAAACCGTTAGTAACGATTGAATTCATACTTACTGATCTGAGATCATTTCAGATCGGAGAGGAGAGAGGCAGGCTGATTGGCTCCAGCTTTGTTTGGACACAAACGTTTTTACAGCTGATAAGGAAAATTCTTCATTGACTTTTTGGTCTCTTATGTAAATAACGTCCAAACCCAGCACCAGTCTTTCATGAGACAAAGCTCCAGTGTCTCTTGTGGAGATGTTGTGCTTTTTGTTTGTTTCTTCATATCAGGTCCTAAGTCTGAGTTCAGATCCTCGACATAAATATATATACGTTAGCACCATCAGTGCGGCTGAAGGCTTTCGATGCGCGCAGGTTAGTTCTGATTCCTTTCATGGCTGCAGGTAGGATGAGTTTGTGGTGTCATTTAGCTCTGTGATTTAAAAAAACAAAAAAACAATTTCTTTATTTCTTCAGACACTGGTACATCAGCGCTCGCGGATTCAGCATGTAACGCTCCGAGTTGAGTAACTTGGTGAGGTACTGTGGCACTGGGGGCCGAGGCGACACGTAGGAAACGCCAGGGCTGACGGCCATCACCTCGGCGATCTTCTGCTTCATCTCGCTGATCTCCCGCTCCTGTCTCATCACTTTATCTGCAAGACACATTCACGTTTCACTAACCCTGTCAGAACGTGTATAAAGAATCAAATACAGGGGGTCCTCGAGTTACGACGGAGATCCGTTCCTGAGAATGTGTCGTAACCGAATTTCGACGTAAGTCGGAACATACATTCATTGTGCCATTGTGCATACATTGTGCCACTAGATGTCGCTATAATACCACGCTAAAATAAGAGTTTATTATGGTGAATTGCTTTTTGTCCCTCTTGACACACCGTAGGGGTTGATATCGCGAGTGTAATGAGAATTTCCTTTAGATTTCTGATATCAGACCCTGTGTTGTGAATAAACCCGTGTGCATCTCCTTACCGGCTGCCCCTGCACCACCCCGCCTCCACCCCCCCGCCCCCCGCCAGCTGTCCATTATCCATAAGTAAACACAAGGCAGAGTAGCCTAGCTGTGCTGTGGAGGTGTTGGAGAGCCGTCAGGCGCGCTGAGAGACAGAGAGAGCGCTCACCAACTAGTTCCCGTGCGAAGTCTGTACATATTTACGGGGCAAACCGCTTAAGCCGAAACAAGGAAGTTCACGGGAGATGTGTCGTAACCATGAAAACAACGTAACTCGCGACTGTCGTAACTCGAGGACCCCCTGTATTCATGTTTGACTAATTAGAAAGCATGAGGTGCATCATAATGATGAATGATCTCGAAGATTTAGAAGTCTGTAATATATCGGTGTGGACCTTGAGCGATTTCCAGCTGTCTGCGTGCGTCTCCCAGAGCGGAGAACAGGTCCAGCTTGATGCGGGTCTCAGCGCTCAGGTTGTACTCCAGGTGCTGGGCCTTCTCCTGCATGGCCGACAGAGTGGACAGCAGCATGTCCGTCTCCTTCTCCACGCAGCGGTACTTCCCCAGAGCCTGCGTCCAAGAACACAACAGTGAGGACAAGTAGGCGCTTGAACGTCCCGCGGTGACCAACTGACAGAACCAGCGCTTTGGTTACAGAAGTTTTTTTTTTTTTTTTTTACAATTTTTCTCGAAATTTAAGTGTTTTTTTTTTTATGTTTTTTGAAAATTTGGTCAGATGATTTTACTTAAGGAACCAACGCACCACAGAGAAAGCAACGTTCACGTGACGATGAGCTGGCCAGCCATTCAAGAAACACAAAAGCTGCACATTATCAGAGAAATACTGTGCGATGATGATTCTCTCTCTGTGCGGACGCTGACGTTTGGACCTGCGTTCAGAGGAGCGGTGGAATGTTTTCATGAAAGACCTGGCTTCCGTCTCCATGCTGCATGGAAACCAGGCCTCTACACTTCAATCCCACAGCTGATAACCACACAATAACACTGATGTAAGCATGATGTGAGTGCAATATGTGGACTGCAGGCCAAACAAAAAAAACACACAAAATATCTCCCATCTATATAAATTACACACACAAAAAGTTACAGATGTAAAAGAAAAAGAAAAAAAAATCAGAAGCGGCAAAAGTACTACACAAACCAAATATGAAATCACTCACAGACTCACAGGTTCATTCTCAAATAGAGGAAAGAGATACCTCAACATCACTCTCTAGCTCTACCACCCGATTCTCTTTCACTTGATACTCCAGCTGTAGTTGTTTGTACTCTGTCTCTAGATCTTTTACTCTTTTCCTTAACATTTGGGTTTCACAGTGTTCCTGCCTGGTGTAGGAGACGGAGAAAATGACAGGTTTTCAGCCACAAGAGGAGAAAAAAAAAGAGGACTCATTTAAAAGCAAAACCATTATAGTCGCAGTTTTAAAAAAAAAAGTTATCAATAAAATTAGACATAAAAAGGTCCATATTTATTTTTGGATACATATGGACAGTTCAGCGTTTTCACTCAAAGCCTATGAGAACAACAATTAAATAAAAATGAAGACACTTTAAATTGAAATTGAATTCGACGCAAAACAAATGCTGCAACAAATGCTTCACTTTTCAGGCCCTTAAGATACTAGGCAATATAAAGGTGTAGTTCACCTGTTTGTCAGGCTCCGTGCCGCGCTGGCCGCCTCCTCCACTTTCTGAGCCTGAAGTTCAGCCAGCTGTTTCTCAGCAGCGACCCTGGACTCCGTCTCGGCCCTGGTCTTCTTCTCCAGCATCACGCTGCTCTGTTTGTCCCGCTGCTTGGTTTTACTCAAACACAGAATCCTGCCAGAAAGACATTGACTAACTTCAGTCGAACCCACAGAGAGACGCCGCCCGTGCCACAGTACGTGGTGGATCACTCACTTGCTCTGGAGCAGCATGTTGGACTGGCGGAGGAGGGAGACCTCTGGTTTCAGGCTCCTCTCGCTGTTTGTTAGGTTGCAGATGTGACTTCGCAGCTCCTGCTCGCTCTGCCTGCTGGCCTGCAGCTCCCCCCGCAGCTTCCTCAGCTCCTGCTCCAGCCTGCCATACGCACACAAACGCACACATACGCACACATACGCACAACGCAAGAAACAGGTTGTTGGTTTTTTTCTCATCATCACACCATTCAGAATTATTGGATTATTTGCACGTCTTACTTGTTCGTCTGTTCGGCGTGGTAGTTGTGCGTCGCCGCGTTCATCTTGTCCGTCTCGTCCCGGTTGGGGCTGACTGTTTTCGAGTTGCATCTCTGCTTCTTCTCTGTCCTCGCCGCAGCTGGAGAGGCAGTGTTTGTGCTCCCTCGGCGAGCTTTTGGCGAGGAGCTTTTGGCTGCCCGTGCGGCTTTGCCTCCCTGCTCCTCGTGAGGTAGGGTTTCTGGGGCCGCGGTGGATTCTGGTCCTCCTGCGGCGGCGTGGAGCAGGTCTCTGGACTCGCTGGCGCCGTGTTTGGAGGACGGCGGCCGGCGGTGTGACTCGGCCGACTTCACCTCGTGCGTCGCCTTCTCCGCCGCCCTCTCCTCGCTGTGGATCTGGAGGCAGTCCACGGTGTGCGCCTCGTCGTGGGCCACCACGGTGCCATTCTGACACTGGTACTGACTCGACTCAGGCTTCATCCTCCACTTTGAGTCTGCGAACACAGACGCGCAAAAAGGTCAACGCAATCACAGTTTTGTAGCTTTTACATTGTTTTTCTTTTTCATGTCGATTCTATGTTTTGATGCAAAAACGGAATTCTTGGAATGGATTTGGAGGCAGAAGCTTTTTCCATCCGCGACAGTAGAGAGAGGGTCAACAAGAGTCTTGGAACCACAAACAGTGAATTTCCATGAGAACAGTCATAAACAGTATGCTGATGATACACTAATCGCCACCTGCCCACTGCTGGCAATGCAAATCACTCAACACATATCTGTAAGAAGTGTAGCATATACACACTCAGGAGTGTGCGCCAGCGAAGCTGCAGGCAAACAAAACAAATGAGAAATAGTGGCGATGGTAGTTAAACTGTAAATGGATGCACAGACTTACTGCTGCTGCCATCTGTGCCCGTCTTGGGGAAAACCTGCAGGACGGGGGGGAGCGAGTGCTGCAGGAGGTGCATATGGAAGTCGTTCTCGCTCTGAACGGCTTTCTGTACGCGCAGTTTAAAGATGTTGGTGAAGTAGCAGGTGGCGTCAAACCCCAGATATACGACCGGGTACCCGATGCTAAACGTGAGCACAGATGGGAAAAGAGGCCGTGAGCGCGTGTGTGCGTCTCATTATACAATCATTAACAATTTCTACGATTAATGTTTACTCTATTTATAAACGTGTGCATATTTTTAAATCTTTCAAATACAGGGGGTCCTCGAGTTACGACGGAGATCCGTTCCTGAGAATGTGTCGTAACCGAATTTCGACGTAAGTCGGAACATACATTCATTGTGCCATTGTGCATACACTGGGCCACCAGATGTCGCTATAACACCACGCTAAAATAAGAGTTTATTATGGTGAATTGCCTTTTTTGTCCCTCTTGACACACCGTAGGGGTTGAGATCACGAGTGTAATGAGCATTTCCTTTAGATTTCTGTTATCAACCGTGTAGACCCTGTGTTGTGAAACCTACGGTATCGCCACGATCCCGAACCCATCTGTGTCCGTGTGCATCTCCTTACCGGCTGCCGCTGCCCCCCCCCGCGCCAGCCGTCCATTTCACATAAGTAAACACAAGGCAGAGTAGCCTAGCTGTGCTGTGGAGGTGTTGGAGAGCCGGCAGGCGCACTGAGAGACAGAGAGACCGCTCACCAACTAGTTCCCGTGTGAAGTCTGTACGTATTTACGGGGCAAACCGCTTAAGCCGAAACAAGGAAGTTCACGGGAGATGTGTCTTAACCACGAAAACGACGTAACTCGCGACCGTCGTAACTCGAGGACCCCCTGTATTACGATGCACAGACAAAAGGGCTGATTCATGATATAAGTTCAATACTACTTTTTTATGATAGCTCAATGAATTACAGTTTTCTCAAACGAATTGATTACACACACACCTAGGTAAGTAGGTGTGTGTGTGTGTTTCAAATCAGCGTACCAGTGTGCAGCAAAAAGATGAGACAGGTTTGCATGAGAGGTTTTCAGGTCTTTGAGTCGAAGTGACGCTTCCGTGTACACAAGCAGAATCCACAGTGACACCGTCGATATACAGATGCCCTTCTCTGAAAAGACGACATGATCCGATGTGAGGAAATGAATATATACATTTATGTAACTCTAGTTTTTAACAGAGTAAAGTGCATGTCGGGTAATTCCCACGCTCACCTGTGTGCCATATGTAGTTGAATAACACGTAAGTGCTCGCCACGAAAAACAGCCAGTGCAGAGGAACAAAAATCAAACAGAAGATGTCGAGAGTGAAGGCGGCGCAAACAAAAACGACACAAATCACCTGCAAACAAACAAACAAAAGAAACGCATTACTTTACCACCTCTGTGAAATGACCTGCAGCACAACAGGATAAGGTCACGCGCTCACCAGGCCGTGGCAGTGGAACGTGGTGTATACGCTCCCGAAGAAGAGCCAGCATGGCCACAGGTACTCCAGTCTGAACTCCAGGATAAAATCTGCCAGCAGCACCAGTGTCCACATCATCATAAACTTCAGGAAGGTGTACGCACTACATACACACACACACACGCACATAACAAAAGAAAAACATTTTTATACTTTCAGCATTTCAGTTTAAATAAATGCAAAACAAATTTGCATTCCAGCCTCTGATTCGAGTAAATAGACCTTTCAGATGGTTCAATGCCCGCTAAACACACGCGGAAGCTAATAAAACACTGGAGACGCGGTACACAACGCTAACCCTGTAATTGAGCAGCTGCATCTTTAAAAGTGTAGTCCATCCTTATAAGTAGAGGCATTACAGAACAATGACTGTTCCCCCGTTCGTTTTATTAGGCCAAGCAGGAGCTGTGGCTTCCTCCTTTGTTCTGCCCATCCATAGGCTGCTATCACATCGCCCCTTCTTTGTTTGGTAACCATGGCAATATTTCATCTGGAGGAGAGAGGGAGCACCACATCTTCCTATTGCACATCTGAGCTCAAATCAGGCCTTTAAAAACACAGCGAGAGAGGAGGTGTGTTTATTCTAAATTTCCGCCATTTTTTTTATTATTATTATTATTTTATCACTATTGACAAACAGGCAGGTTGTTTAACAGTTACTTTATTAGTGATAAGATTATTTAAACTAGTGGGACAGAATCTCACATAATTTTACTGTTACAAGTTTAAATTTGTTTTACAATGACAATGTAAGTGAATTAAAATCAGTCCCACTGGTACTGTCAATATATATATATATATGTATATATAAATATATATGCCAAAATTATTTCTGCACAAAAAGAATAAGAGATTTAATGGTACACACACACACATAACAAAAGAAAAAACATTTTTATACTTTCAGCATTTCAGTTTAAATAAATGCAAAACAAATTTGCATTCCAGCCTCTGATTGAAGTAAATAGACCTTTCAGATGGTTCAATGGCCGCTAAACACATTAGCGGAAGCTAATAAAACACTGGAGACGCGGTACACAACGCTAACCCTGTAATTGAGCAGCTGCATCTTTAAAAGTGTAGTCCATCCTTATAAGTAGAGGCATTACAGAACAATGACTGTTCCCCCGTTCGTTTTATTAGGCCAAGCAGGAGCTGTGGCTTCCTCCTTTGTTCTGCCCATCCATAGGCTGCTATCACATCGCCCCTTCTTTGTTTGGTAACCATGGCAATATTTCATCTGGAGGAGAGAGAGGGAGCACCACATCTTCCTATTGCACATCTGAGCTCAAATCAGGCCTTTAAAAACACAGCGAGAGAGGAGGTGTGTTTATTCTAAATTTCCGCCATTTTTTAAAATTGAATTAAAATTGAAAAACAGGCAGGTTGTTTAACAGTTACTTTATTAGTGATAAGATTATTTAAACTGGTGGGACAGAATCTCACATAATTTTACTGTTACAAGTTTAAATTTGTTTTACAATGACAATGTAAGTGAATTAAAATCAGTCCCACTGGTACTGTCAATATATATATATATATGTATATATAAATATATATGCCAAAATTATTTCTGCACAAAAAGAATAAGAGATTTAATGGTTGGCGGTGAGAGGACAGATAAACAAACTAAAGTGTTACCAAAAGATGTATGTATGTATTCATTTTTCTAACATAGATGTGCAATATTCAACAACAAAACAACAATGTATATTTCAAAGAAAGCGGCTGGACAAAGGGAACCTGAAATTCCTTAACAAAGCTTTAACTTAAATGCCTCACTTACCATAATTGATCACAATCAATATTCCCACAAATCATAATTATTATTATATATAATTATTATCATTACTGTTGTTGTTGTGTTGTGTGTGAAGCCATGCACACACTCGTTCCTGGTGTGTGAGAGCTGCTTCGCTGTGACCTAATGGGGAAAACCCAGTTGTTGGCTATTTTGCCTTGGACATAATGTTGTTGTTGTTGTTGTTGTTGTTGTTGCACAGAGAGGAGACAGTGTGTGAGATCAGACATGAGGGGGTGGAAAGCACAGCTGCTGAAGTGAGTCTGCACGTCCTCTAACAAAGGAGGAGGATGAGGCGATGGGATGCGAGGCAGACAGGCAGGTGATGGTACCGGATGACACTGCACACAAAGAGCACAACAAAAGCACACACACACGCACACACACACCCTCACCATCCTAACCTCTCAGATAGCCTCTCCGTGATCTTCAGCTTCTTCATTTTCCGGAGCCTGTTCGCGTCCACATTGCGTTTCTTCATCTTACGGCTCCGTCCGAGCGGTGACGTGATGTGACACCGCGGCGGCGGCGGCGGCGGCGCGAGGACGAGGCAAACAAAGGAGCGGCCAGATGAAGAGAGAGAGAGAGAGAGAGAGAGAGAGTTTTCCGGAGCCTGTTCGCGTCCACATTGCGTTTCTTCATCTTACGGCTCCGTCCGAGCGGTGACGTGATGTGACACCGCGGCGGCGGCGGCGGCGCGAGGACGAGGCAAACAAAGGAGCGGCCAGATGAAGAGAGAGAGAGAGAGAGAGAGAGAGAGTGAGAGGGAGAGGGAGAGAGAGAGAGTGATGTCTCTTTGTGGGAGAAGATGTTCAGTTCAACCTGTGATGATGATGATGATGATGATGAGGATGATGACGATGTCTGGGCTCGGGTATAGGCGACCCACGGCTCTGCGCACGCGCAGTCCAGGTTGCACCTACAAGTGTTGGTCGCAGGAGGGGAGCAGATCAACACTATTAACACAACTGCACACAACTCTGTCTCCATGATGACTGTTGTCATCAGTTGTTTTCATATTACATGTTAATATTCACCCTGGCCAAATCACAGGGCCAACAACAACAACAAAAAAAGCAAAATACAACCATTCAAATCCTCCATCTTTTTGGTGATGTTATTTACTTTGTGGTAGTTAAGTAGTCCTTTTTCTAATGTCTTTAAAGTCCCTTTCTAATCATCTTGTTCCAGTTTGTGTTTATTTTGGTGTTTTGGGGCTGAATTTGATTATTGGCTTCTCTCGTGTGTTTACTTGGATGGGCCTGATTTTTTTTGCCTTCTCTTCTCAAAGCCCAGACCATCTGCTTGGCTTCTACTATACTGCTTCTGACTACTGACAGGCAGTGATGTATGAATGTGTGAATTTGATGTGAAGCTGATTTTTTGAGTAACCAGTCGAAAGGGTGTGCAAACATTGTTTTACAGAACAGTGTGTGTGTGTGTGTATTTATATTTATATCATGTGATTAGCATATCTATGTTTATAAATTTATACTTATTTTATACTTATTTTGTTATTTTATTATTGTTAGTAATAAAAAGCAAGTTACAAGACCAAGCTGAATTTACCAACCATCAAACATTTAACATGTTTTAAATAAAATTATAAATAATTTTACAGATTATGTAACACCTGTATAAACCCCTGCGCCTGAAACACTGACGTGTCATGTAAAAGACTCACATCAGCCACCAAGGACGCGTCGCTCCGTATGTTAGCTTAACTTTTTCCACATTATTTGTATTTGATGTTATGCTAAAGTTTACCTTAGATACCATGTCCTTAGATACAGCGTCCACTGTGGACACTTCACACCTTCTCCTCATAACTTTGCCAAATGAGGTTATGAGATTATGTAGAAAACACTGAAAGCACCTTCATCACAAATGTACAGTGCAAACACAGACCTGCAGCTTTCAAGGGTTTCTCACAGGCGCCAAGTTGGTGACATGTTATCTACAGGTTGGTTGTTGTTTGATAACAGTAATGCCCTTGAGACGGCTCAATTCTCACTGTGGTCCTGAGTATATATATATATACATATGTATGTATATGTAAATCACACTTGCAGGTCTGAGAGGTTGACAGTCCAGGACTCAACCACGGCAATGAATCCCTTCACTTTCCTGTGTGCGTTCGGCCTCTTCGCTGCACTGCAGGTGACTCGCACCTTGGCAGAGGATGTGGAGACCTCGCCAGTGAGTAAAAAAAAAAATGTCAACAATGCATTTTGAATTTTAAGGTGCATTCTTGACTGTGCATTAAATTAACCTCCATTTTCTCCCCTATTTCTAAAAATCACAACCAAAGGAGGGTGAGTGTTTCATTTTCATTTTTGCAATGTCCACAAAGAATCAGTGTCCGTCATTTACAATCATAATTCCATTTGGTTTGATTTATTTTTTTTCTTTGTTTGTTTGTCTAGGAACGATCCTGGCCTCCTCCTCGGAGCAGAGCGAGATTGTGAACAAGCATAATGCCCTGAGGAGAGGTGTTCAGCCGACTGCCAGCAATATGCTGAAAATGGTAAAAATGCAAATGTGCATCACTATGGTTTCATATGTATATGTATATGTATATGTATATGTATATGTTGATCTCCTCCACTCCCCACAGAGCTGGAACAGCGAGGCTGCAGCCAACGCTCAGAGATGGGCCAACACCTGCTCCATGAAGCACAGCCCTGCCAGCTCCAGAGAGATCAGCAGTAATTTCTCCACACTGATTTTATTGTCCTTACACACACACACACACACACACACAAAAACACACACACACAGTATGTTTATTACTGATACGTAATTGTATTTACAATGTTGCACCAGACGTCAACAAGAAACTGCTTCGCAACAGTAGTTTATTGTGCATTTCAACAACAATTTTTATAATGAAGCGGCCATTTCTGCTCCCTCCTGCTGGCAGCTAGCGGCTGTGGAGAGAACCTGTACATGTCCAGCTACAAGAACACGTGGAGCAACGCCATCCAGTCCTGGTACGACGAGGTGAAGGACTGGCGCTACGGAGTAGGAGCCGTGAACGGAAAAGTGGTCGGACATTTCACACAGGTGCTGTTATTCTTTGCCATCAGCTGGTTGGATTTCTTTCTTCTTCTTCTTCTTCTACAACCGTATTAGTCAGAATAAACATTAGAATTTGTTCTCTTTCTCCCTCTGTTCAGATTGTTTGGTACAGGTCCAACCAGATTGGCTGTGCCATGGCCTACTGCCCCAACGCTAGATACAAGTACTTCTACGTCTGCCATTACTGCCCACCGTAAGGACAATAATCATTCACTATACAGTATATACTTTATCTGTCGAGCCAAGAAGTATTGTGCTACATCACTGTATATTTACATGACTCTTTGTATGTATGTTAATATAAATGGATCCAGATGAACGTATCTGTAATGCAAATGTGCAAGTTTGATCTAATGTCCTTCAGGACTTCGTCATATAGAAATTAGAAGAGTTCCGTCATGTTAATTATTTGACTCTCTCACCTTGGTTGCAGTGGAAACTACCAGTACGCTCGTCCCTACAAATCAGGCCCCTCCTGCGGCGACTGCCCCAACGCCTGTGACAACAAACTGTGCAGTAAGTGGCAAACACATCTAGCTGTGGGAACGACAATGTTGGATTGAAGTTTAATTTGGCCAAAACTTTTTTTTTACAAATATTTTTCATTTTCCCTTTTCTACATCACTCTCCTAGCCAACCCCTGTCCCTATGCCGACCAGTACAGTAACTGTCCCGAGCTGAAGCAGCAGTGGGGCTGCAGCAACAAGGACGTGGCCTCTTGGTGTCCCGCCTCCTGCAAGTGCACCACGCAAATTAGTTAAATGCTACGCGTGGCCCCATGTGCAATGACTCATCGGTCAGTTCTCAATAAAGATAGCAATATTTAACGCTTGTGTTTGTTTTGCGTAACCTCAACTCACTCACACATGAACCACAGCCGAGAACCACCAAGGTAAATAAGGGCTTCCCACTGTTTTGATACCTGCAGCACTTTGACCCGTTCAGTAAACAGCAGAGATTAACGGGGGTGGGGGGTGGGGGGTTTGGCTCACTACCCCTGTGGACAAACAGGAGCAGGGCCAGGACACTGTGAGAGGTGTAAACTCACAAAAGAGGACGGAGAAAACACTTGGCGGGGACACGTGTCCCCATGTGCAATGACTCATCGGTCAGTTCTCAATAAAGATAGCAATATTTAACACTTGTGTTTGTTTTGCGTAACCTCAACTCACTCACACATGAACCACAGCCGAGAACCACCAAGGTAAATAAGGGCTTCCCACTGTTTTGATACCTGCAGCACTTTGACCCGTTCAGTAAACAGCAGAGATTAACGGGGGTGGGGGGTGGGGGGTTTGGCTCACTACCCCTGTGGACAAACAGGAGCAGGGCCAGGACACTGTGAGAGGTGTAAACTCACAAAAGAGGACGGAGAAAACACTTGGCGGGGTGGATCTGGCAGACGTGAAGAGGAAACGTTGATTCCGCAAAGACTTCCCGAACCATAGCCAACAAGCAGTTTGCGACCACACCTTCCCACAGTGTCCAGTAACACTGAGAATAAAGAAGACGCCATTGTGGCTCCAGTTATGAAATTAGACGTGATGGTGATAATCATACTTATTCTTGCAGGGGTTGAAAACGTGAGGTTTTAGATGTTGGAAGTTGTCTTCCCCTCATGACACACTGTCGTCCTTCAGGGGTCTTCGGGCCCCTGCACAGCGGGCCCCTGGTTCACATCGGGCTGCGTTTGTGTGAATTACGTGGTTGGCGTTAGGGTGGCAGAGATGAATATACGTGCTGAGTCAGCTGGATTTCACCCCAAACTGAAACTAGTTTATGTTTTTTTATTCCTACAAGCCCATTCGTTTTTGGCTTCCATTCATCCATTCTTAACCACGCTTAGGCCGCGAGCGCCACCTAGAGGGTGGAAGAAATAATTGTTACTGTATAGCTACAATACAGCCTTTTGCAGGGGAGTCCAAAACGTCGATCGCGATCCACGGGTAGATCGCGTGCCAATTACAAACAACATTCCGGAAGTTGCGATGCGACCAGTCCGACCTCGAACACGTGTCGCCATGCGCATGCGCGCATTTGGAAACGGCCGAAACGTCACGCAACTTAAAGAATGTACACAACTCGACAGTGCGCGTGCTCCACGGAGCAGAGTGAGACATGTGTGTGTCAGCGTTTGACAAACGGGTTAAAGACTTTGCCTTGAGTCAGACATGGCAACTGAGTTTCACCTGAACTCGTCCACAGTGGAGGAGGGTGATGAGACTGTGACGCTACAGGTGGACACGTGGAGCTGAGATCCAGGCCTCATGGAGAGTCTGGGAAAAAAAAGTGACCAAGCACGAGGACATGGGCCACCTCCTTCATTACTGCAGTGTTTGGTTGCACTTGTTTTTAATTGATAAGTCCAAATAGCATCCCAAACATGAATGATGATCATTTGGGGGGAGTCTGCGTGAACCTGGCAACCAGCTGCTACTGACCAGCTGCAGCCCTGGCTGACTCAGTGCAAGTCATCACAGTAAGGTAAGGACCATGTATTGAACTGTATTGTGTCATAAGATTTAAATCAGTTTTGCAATGTACATCAACATATATTGTAAACAACATATATTTATATCAATATATTTAGCATTTTTTAAATGCAGGTAAAAGTAGAATGCTGAAAAAGTGTGGGAACTAATAGTTGATTTGATTTAGTTATTGAATACAAATCAAACCAAGATCAGTTGGTTAAACTAATACAGTAATAATATTTGAATGGGCCCCGGGGCCACTTTGTACTCGAACAGTTGGGCCCCAAGGTCGAAAAGGTTAAGAACCCCTGCTCTAGAGCAGTGTTTTTCAAACTTTTTTGAGCCGTGGCGCATTTTTTACATGAAACAAAATCCCGTGGCACACCAGCAATGTCCAAATAGCATTCCCAAACATGACTGATGATCATTTGGGGGGAGTCTGCGTGAACCTGGCAACCAGCTGCTACTGACCAGCCCTGGCTGACTCAGTGCAAGTCATCACAGTAAGGTAAGGACCATGTATTGAACTGTATTCACTGTCATAAGATTTAAATCAGTTTTGCAATGTACATCAACATATATTGTAAACAACATATATTTATATCAATATATTTAGCATTTTTTAAATGCAGGTAAAAGTAGAATGCTGAAAAAGTGTGGAAACTCATAGTCGATTTGATTTAGTTATTGAATACAAATCAAACCAAGATCAGTTGGTTAAACTAATACAGTAATAATATTTGAATGGGCCCCGGGGCCACTTTGTACTCGAACAGTTGGGCCCCAAGGTCGAAAAGGTTAAGAACCCCTGCTCTAGAGCAGTGTTTTTCAAATTTTTTTGAGCCCATGGCACATTTTTTACATGAAACAAAATCCCGTGGCACACCAGCAATGAAAAAAGTTAGAAAATGTTACAAAAAGTTTCCAAAACAACACTTTGGATGTCTGCAGACATGTCACCAATGCGTCTGGCAACATTCAGCCCTGGCCCTCGGTCCATAACACCGGCACAAACAATCATTTGGAATGACGGAATATTTTTTTGACCAATTAAGTGAAATTGGACAATTTCCCACGGCACACCTGACGATCTCTCACGGCACAGCGGTTGAAAATCACCGCTCGAGAGGTTGTTTTCATTTTGGCTCATCAAAAATTTCCACCCCGAGCTCAGTGCTGGAAGTCGATGGCTGACCTATTGCCACGCCGTCACTCACGCTGCCATTGTGTTGGAATTAGTTCCCTTTCCATGCGATAACAAACTTCATTCACCGAAGACAAACATACGGGCTGAATATCTGAAGTCTTGTCCGCATGCCAGCGCAGCCTCTACTCTCATACTAATGCAACACTGCTCAGTCACTGCAATCAACATGTGGCTAATGACAGAACCACCTGAGGTGAGTGGAAGTCGTGTTATTCCCCCAGCAGAGGGCCGATAAGGGAGATGAGTTTTATTTTTTTCTCTCTCTGCCAGTGGATCCAGAGATAGTAGGAGTCCTCTGGCTTGGCCGTGCTTGATAAGCCTGGCCGTGCCATCCTGTGGGGCTTATCATCCCCAGCAGTGAGCCTCAGCAGTTGAAAATGTTTATGACTTTGGCGTCGGTTTGTCTTCCTGAACAGCAGATAGTGTAAAATGGTTAGAAGAAAAAAAAAGACTATGAACTATGTTTTACGTTATTGAAGCTGCTGTAGATTTTATACTCTCTCCATGTTCACAGATGGAGAAATGGCTCGAATGCAACAGAGATGTTTGCAAAGAGAGTAAAACAAAAAAAAAAACAAGAGAGAAAATGAGATGTACAGGAGGAGACAGGGGGGATGAGGCAGGAGGACATCAGTTACATCTGTGCGTCCAGACGAAAGAGGACTCATTTAGTCTGAGCTGGTATCTCGCAGCATCACAGTCCCGTCGGATCGGAAACAGGATGCCGAAAAAAAGAGAGCTCATTTCATTTGAGGCTGGCCGAAGATCTCAGGCCGAGGATCTCAGGCCGAAGATCTCAGGCCGAAGATCTCAGGCCGAAGATCTCAGGCCAAAGACCTCAGGCCGAAGATCTCAGGCCGAAGATCTCAGGCCTCAGCTCGGCAAACACCAAACTCCACTCGACTTTTTCCACTTCGACTGTTTTTAAATCCCTGAAGAATAGAACCGAATCTTTCAGATTATATATTCAGATTATATATTTAGATTATACATTCAGATTATATATGTTTACCCTCGGCGGCCTTCCCTGTGGGACGAGGACTGGTCCAGGATCAGGCCGTTTGGCATCATGCAGCCAGTCCACACTGTGGAATGTGCTGTGGTATCACCTGTGTGTTACAGAAACGGCCTCTGATTCAGAGCAGGGCATTGTGGTTGTGCAGTTTCCTTCCTTTCATTTAGTGCGTTTTAGATGCAGCATAACAACACCCTTTATTTCTAATCTCTACGTGGTAGCTGCTTCTATAGTAACCACATACTTCCCTATATTGTCCTTTGGAAGTTTGCAGTCTATGGAGCGGGTTCGCCGTACAGGGGCTTTGTTTGGGGCAGTGCTTCCTAAAGTGAACGTAAGTGTAGCTGCGGTTGTCGTTGTAAGACGGCTCCAGGTTCATCCACTGGCCAGGGAGTGAGCTTTCCCAGCAAATCCCGATTGGCTAAATAAAACAGGCCTGGCTCACGTCAGCCGTCAGCGGACGGGTGTTGTTCTTTTTCCGAGCCGCTGCCTGTCTGATTGCCATTCTCACTCAGTAGCCCTGCAGCAAACGTACGTTAAACAAACACGTAGAGAGGGGTCCCGAGCCCGCTGGGACGGAAACGGTTGAAAGGGCGTGTATCCTAAACACAACGTATGGACAAACATCCACTGACAGGACCACAACTGTGACAAAAATAAATGGACTCAAGAAATAATGTGCAATTTTGAAGGCGTCTCCAATATGTGCTTGATAAATAATGATATTTATAGTTATTTTTATATGTTTAATATTTATATGTTTGTAGTTATACATTTTATTCCAAGAAGATATAAATAAATCAGAATAATAAATAGCATTAAGGAATATTTTAGCGTCCCAAACAATAATTTTCGAAACACATTCCTTATTGGGCTGATTTCCAAAACGTAAATTACATCCATAATTTCCTGGACACACTTTGTTCCCATCCCTTCAGTCAGTATAGTTTTCAGATTGCTATAGGCGACTGCTTATAAGTGTCCATGGATGGTGATCGTTGGGAGAGATTATATATTACTTTTATCCCGAGAATAAAGTTCCCTGTCAGCTTCAATATTCCTGACATTTATATCAGTGTGAGATTCCTGAACACCGTGGTCTGGGAAAACGTCATGAAATGCATATCTCTCACATGTGGGAAGCTGAGCGCTCCGAAAATACCGCATGAGAGCGTTGCTTTAAATCTCCCGAGTTTTCCCCCTCTCAGCATGGATAAATAATAAAATCCCCCCCAGGTCCTTACACCGGCCCGGGCCTGACACTTACACGGAAAGCTGGGTGAACTTCCATTATTCCCTCTCATCCTGGCAAATCTGTTTGCTATTAGCCGGTGCCAGACAGATGCAGGGACCGAATCTATACGCTTCACCCAGGAATGGCTTGGTCATGCAGGGGTCAATCGCTCCCGGCTCATTATATCAGGGGCGACTGATGCATTCCTCATACAGCAGTGCTGTGACGTGAGAAAGGATGGTTGGAAAGTTCAGGTCCTTTCTGCTATGTGGATTATTAAGTGTCAATATAATAAAATAGAAAATGTATAAATAACTATCATAGTGGTTATGGGCTCAGATAACAATGGAAGACGAACAAGAAATGTTATTTACATAGTATCATGGTACAATGACCAAATCCCATCAGACTGACAAAAATGAAAATGTGTACAGTAAAATATTTGTACTGTAACTGTTTGTACGCCTGCCTGCACGCACATGCATGCAAAACCCAACCACTGTTTATTAGAGTTGAAATTAACTACGTCGTTTCCAATTTACGGTGTTGGTGTCCGCCATATTGCTTAAGGTGTAAAACTGTCAAACAAACACATGGTCCTGTGCTATGTACAGTAAATGGTCTGTGTACTGTTCAGCTGTGTAGCTCTTATGTAATTGCCATGCCTCCTAATAACTAACATGTGAGACATTGATCACATACACACATGTATTCTGACCAAATTAAAATAAATACAGTACAGTTCAGCCAAAACCTGTATCTTGACTTTGTTACTGGACGGCGGCCACTTCTGGATCGTTTAAACATAAACAAACGAAACACAGTAATTAATCATATAGACAATGCTCCTCCTACTTGCGTGACAAGTCATTTTCTCGTCTTCCTCCCCTCTCTACTTCACTGACATGCCTCAAACCGCCAATCTCTCCACATCCTGTGCGTTTCAGGCCCACTCCCCAGGTCGTTTAGGTCAGGATGTTTTCTCGGGTGCCCCCCCCACCCCCACCCCCACCCTCCTCCTGCGTTTCCCTCCGTTTCAATGGAAAGTCCTGGGCTGTGGCCCAATCAGCTTTAGTTTTTATTAAGATGCGGCGATAACGCGGCAGGTTGATTGCCGCATGAGGAAAGGGTGCGGCGACTGCCCTCAATTACGCACACTTTATAGAAGCCCGCGCTAGATAAAGCAATTACAACTTCACTGCAGGGAGCCTGTGTGTTTAAAAAGGCAGCATGACATCAGGATGTGGTGCAGAGGAAGCTGCCGTGCCGACTGTCCAAGGATCTCATCCAACAATAATAATAATAATTTTAAAAAAAAGTGATTCCTTTCAGCCTGGGCAGATTTAAATATATAAAGAAAAAAAGGCAATATCTTTAAATTCACCCTCATATTGTTACTCTGCCATGCATACTGTTACCTTGACATTTAGATTGCTGAAAGAGAAACGCGGCTTGGCTGTGACATTATAAGCTGAAGTCGGGATCACGATCTGCTGCCTGAATCCCTTTCCTGACGCAGGAGATATTTTATCATCATCCATTTCCATACCTGCAGTGGCCCGCGCCTGCACGCGCTCGCTTGAGTTATCTTTGTAATTTAGGAGAGTAGGATTTTGCAGATTTATATTTGCGTGAGCGAATAAAAGAAGTCCCATCACAATGAAACATATCTAAACTACTCTCACCCAGTGCACTGCCTCTCTGCAGCTGGCCTGCTACACATACTCTGTCAAATACTGTAGCTGTAAACACTATGCATGGCTTGAAATGTATTTGTAATATGTATTATATAAAGTCTGCAGCTTATTTAAATGTTAAGTTGATGTGCATTGATTTACATTGTAGTGCATCCAACAACAACAACAACAACAACAACACGAGGAGCATCTGAGGGTCAGTTACTGTACTTCGTGGAAAAACACGACACAAATTTGTCCGTATCACGTTTTGCACATGTGCCTCATTTCCCACAGTGTTCCTGCAGCATGCACGCTCCTCTGTCTGCACTCTGCTGTGACTGATGTCTGCTGGACATCCCACACTGTAAGGCAATCGCTACAGCAGTAAATCCTCCACCGCACCTGTTAAACATCTGAGTGCTCTCATCCGTCTTCAAACAACGCTGCCGATCTGCATCTGCAGTCGTGTGCAAAGCCAGATGCTGATGCAAGAGGGCAGCGTCTCTTATTTCATACCTTGGCTGCCAATGCGTTCCAAGATTAAAGGCTTTTATTTGGCCCCCGTTTGATCCCATAGTTTCTATGCATCATACCAGATACGGAAAAAAAAAAAAAATCAAAGCATCCAACCTGTCACATGCAAACCGGGATGTGAGCGAAAACACTATGTGATGCTGTACATCACTTAAAATAACTACCGACACAACATCAACACAAGCCTGCGATTGTTCTTGATTGCTTTCGGCCAACGTGGTGATAACGCACCTACACAGCCTCCCCTCCGCGTGAGCTTATCAGAGTTCCCTCAACTGTTCCCCTCAGCCCCAACCGCAGGAAACGAGGGGTCGGTGGGCGTGAGCCACATCTCAGGGATGAATAGGGGGCGTCTGTGCACTATCATCCCCTATTAGGCATCAAATGTTAAGGGTAAAGGCCTAAAACTATTCAGCGGAATAAAAAGAAATTGGACAGCAGTTGGTATAAATGTAAGTGATGTCATATTATGTCACACATGTTAATGCAATGCAAATGCACATGTGTTATTTTTTTGTATACGTTCTGTGTTAGAGTCTCTTTTTTTTTTTTATCGAACACCAGACTCAGCTCAAGGACAGAAGCTGTTTCATAAGTCGCACATGTCAAAATGCCCTTGAGTGAAACATGGAACCATTACAGCAACACACTGTTTGGTCTGACCCGACCTCCGCATGACACGCATACACTCTTCTGAACTCTGTTTGAACTCTTTGTATACTTGTCTCTTACAGCAGGTAAAACCATAATCCACTATTCTTTTTTAATATCGCTATATGGAAGTATGATCTGTCCGTTATCATGAAAATAAAAAAAACACACACACACACATCAAAAAGACGTACAACTCTTCTCATTTCTTTTCTCACAGCTTCACTTCACAAGACACTAATCACTTTTCTTTTTTTTTAAAGGAAAAACCTTCAGCGGGCAACAATAAACATTTCTCAGTGTCTGCATTAAACTTCACAGTATGATGCTGACGGTGATATGAGGAAATCTCCATTTATTTCTCAGGCCTGCATTATTGAAGCTATAGCACATGCACAGCCTATATGTAGCCCATATGATGTTGCATAACACACGTGTGAGAGCGGTACAGGTTTTGATTCATGAAGAGAAAAGGCCTGGGTTTTGTCCGTCAGACACATACTATACATATCACCATAGGGAGGGATCCCCCAAACTGAGGAATGCAGCAGTGACCCCCTCCGAGACGTGTGCGTAACCTCGGCGTGAGAAGAAGATCCCTCGTTACGAGTGATAAGAAGTAAATATGTGAGGAGCTGGGGCACAACGTAACGGTGCACGTGGCGTTGACCTTTGCATGAGAAAGAGCAGAGCAAACCCAGGCACGGGGAGGAGTATCCATACAGAGATATCAGCTGCTGGGTGGCGAGTGAGAAAAACGCACTTTGACAGAGTCATAGTGATTGTTGATTATAATAGTGTGTGAATATTTTTTATATATTTTTATAATCTTTGAACTTTTGTCATCATAAAAATTCCCAGTCTGTCAGCTCTCGCAGCTCGGATAAAAGTAGGAAAGCTTTTCCTCTTATCAGAAAGTCATTTTTAGACAAATGATGCGAGTAACATATGCAGTAATTCCACTTTGACTTTTATATGGTGCAGATAAACGCCGGTGCAGGAATGTCCTGACGCAGAGGCTAACGTGAAGTGGAGTGGTCGTCCATCATCCGGCTCCTTTGCTCTTTAATCCCCCAGACTCGCGGGGTCGTCTCGCCGTTACGCCGCGCCTGTGACAGATGGGCCGAGTCAGAGGATCATCTGCACGGCGAGTCTGTTTTCAGACGCGTCCCTGAACGTTGCATAACGGCACGGGTTGGATGCGGGACAAAGGATGCGGCTTGTTTGTTTTTCCACAAATCGGTGCTTTGCAGTGGGGTTGAGATAAAGCGCTTAATTGTTTTCCTGGAATGTGAAGTTGGCAGGGAGGTTAGATTTCAACTGATGAAAGAATACTTTACTTCTCTCTCTCTCTCTCTCTCTCTCTCTCTCTCTCTCTCTCTCTCTCTCTCTGCAGTTGTCTTTGATCTTCAAATTCAGTTTTCCTTCTCAGAATCTCTGAAACCAAACAGGGTTTCCTCAGGCGATAAAGGGTTCGCTTGGCTAATTGACTGCTGGATTATTCCCATGCAGGACAGACGGACCACAGGTCCGTCAGTCACAAGGGTCATCCAAAGGTCACCCAGTCTTCCTTTTCTTATGTCGGCACTGTATTCTCCGCATGTTCTCCGCACATCATTTCATGTTATCCAGCTGCTGTTGCGAGATAGTGGTTGTGTCCACGACATCCTGACTGCGCCGTTAGTGTGAAAGCGGCGGAACAATAAAGTGTGATGAAACATCGCACTGGACGGATGTCAAGATCCCGTCAACAGCGGCCCATCCCAAAAAACCACCAGACCAACTCGCCCCACAAAACGCCCCATCTTTAAAACTCATAGTGTTTGTTTCGTTTGTATGCAAACAACACATTTGTGTGGTGGTGCTAGACAAAAGTGGAGAAACCGCCGGTGTCGAATCAGGAATCTGGAGCTGGATCATGTATAAGCAGAGTTAAGGGAGAAATGTTGACAGCAGTGTATGGAGACTGGAACCTCTGGAATAACATTTATGATGTTATTGAACAGTCCTGACTGTGTAAACACTTCCCATGCTCTCTGTCACAACTCTTCATTCTCAGGGCGCAAGATCGCAAGTGCAGGCACGCTAATAGTTTAATGACGGCAGATCAGGGTTTCGCCCCGATGCAAACATTTCTCACGTTTCCCATGAGTCAACTCAGTTCTGCAATAAATGAATTCAAATCCAAACCCAAAAGCGTCGCAGCGTTAACGAGGAGGAAAACGTTGTGATGTGCAAATGTCCTGAATTGATGACTGTCGCAGTTGGACCACAAATCCCGAGTTATCCGCAGCTCCGTCGTGTTTGCACCGGGCCTCCGCCCACTGGAAAAATCCCCACTGTCTGCCAGATATCACCTCGACGCTCTGTAGTGCAAATTAGAAATCTCTCAACATTTGGAAGCAATTTCCCAGCGGGTATGGGAAAAGTCTCGCTGTGCTCCGATCCAAGGCAAACAGAAGTGTGTTGCTGGCAGTGATTAACTACTCCGCTCGCCGCTCTTATGAATGAAGGACCTCGGGTTTGAGGGAATTTGGTTAGAGGCCCCATATTGTCACTGCATTCGCCGTGGGAGCGACTTACTGGATCACAGCCGGAGTGGTTTCCAGTGGGAATGCACAGTGCGTAACGATGACTCAGGTGAAAACCCGTCAGTTGTAAAGGGCCTGAACTCTGGAGAATCACCCGATCACAGTTCCATCCACCATCTGCACGACAGAGTGGGATGAGGCAACCAGCGCAGCATCATGCAACAGCCACAAATTCCACCTCTGCAATTAATCACTGTGCTGGAGTACAATCCAAAAGAAATAACCTTTTTAGTTACGCGGGTTGTTTTGGTTGCGTAAGAGAAATATGCTGAGTCAGCTTTGACGAGGAGGATTTTTATTCTGTGGGAATTTGCTGCTGCTGCCACCACATGGCTCTTTTGTTTGTTTTGTTTGTTAAATATGTTTTGTATGGTTTTTTTTCAGTGAATATATTTATGTGTGTATATTTCAATCTGTGTGTAACTTGAGAAACGCTTTTACTTGAAATGTGTGTATTGTAAAGCTATACTACAGAATATTAGTATTAGTATTATTATTATTATAAGTGCTGAGTTGTTATTTAATGATGTATGTGAAAGTGCATGAGTCAGGACCTGCTAAGGGGCACAGCCTCTCCAGTCTGCACTATGAAAGAGGAACTGTGTTCAGCAGAGTGGATAAAAGACACATAAAAAAAAGTTTAATTTTAGGATTGTGGCTGAACAACAGATGTAAACAAAAGAAAAGATTTTTTTTTTTCATTTTGTCACTGTGTTTTAGGAATAATGTGAAATTAAGGCAAGTCAACAACACCTGACAGTGAAAAATGAGTGGGAAGACGGAGTCATTAAGTCTTTCTCCCATGTCCGCTCAATGGATGAGTGTCATTACGCTTCTGTTTTGCTTTATCCCCTCTGAAGTCCGGAGAGGAAACCCATCCCCAAGTGCACGAGGGGAGTGTTAACCAGCCAGGCCTCACTCTGCTGCTCTGTCATTGGTTACCATGAAACCCACATCAGTTTAAAACCAGACGCCACTTTCTTCCCCCCGCGACAACACCCCTGAAAAGCAAGCAGAGTTAGTGAGCGAGTGATCGTGGGTGTGTGTGTGTGCGTGCGCGTATGTGTGTGTGTGCCACACCGTGTGAGAGATACCCAGAGTTCATCTCAGGATGCCGGCGTACGCCACCAACATGAGACTCAAATTCCCCATCGTGGCTTTGACTTTGGAGATTATCACCATCATACTGTTTGCTGTGTTTGCGGTGTACGACGATGGCAAAGGTCACGGACACGACGCACACTCGAATGAGACTCATGAGGCGCAGCCTATGGATCTTTACCCCAGTAAGTCTATGTGTGGCTGCATGCTGAGGGATGCTCTGCTGCTGGGTGACTGCAAGATGATGGATTATCCAGTTTATATCTAATGTGTATAACATTTTGATAGTGATGCAGTGTAAATGTAGCTTATTTACATCTATGTCCATATTTCCAGACTAACCCTGACCCTGACCCTAACCCTTCCAGCACTTTTGTCTTAACCTCTGAAGTGTTGCGTGAACCTTCTCTCATCAGATTAACGCAAATTCAGTTTCAGGGTCTAATTTTTCCAGTTACTTGTTGCAAACAGAAATAGAAGAACTTGCAGGCTGTTTCTACAGCAGGTCGGCTGAATTCAATAAGAGGGGTCACGTCGGGTCACATTCTCGTCTGACACAGAGGCTATTCACGCAACAGGCAGCTGAGGAGCAGAGGGGATCCCGCAGGGTAAAATGTCAGGTCCCATGTGATTTGCATCAATGTCCCAAACACAGAGAAAATTAAATAAATGCCGAGCAGAAATAAAAAAATTCGTTTGGATATTTTAATTGAACCAGTTTTTATAGTGACGTTGCTGTAGTTTTGCTGCAACATTAAACTGTATGGAGATCTGATCATGACTGGGTGGGGCAGGTGTGACACAGAGAGATTAGCCCAACAGTCAATTTTGAACACATACAAACTGAAATGGCTTGGAACTGAAACAGTTTGTATGTTATATAATATTACCAGGATTATTAGGTATACATTGTAAAGCAATATTAAAGTTAGAACAGAAATTGCGCCCCTGATGGTTGTGTACAGACGGTACATGACGTGAACATCCAATTAAATACCTGTGGAGTGGAGTGGAGGAAGAAAAAGTTAATTAAATCGCCATTATGACATAATGAAGGACATATGCATCTGAAAAATATGTTCGATTTTGCACAACAGGCACAGCTCACCATTTAAATTATGATGAACGAGCTAAATAATGAGGCCTGTGGTCGCGTGCAGCAGAGAGATGCACTGTCCAACAACATTCCAGGCGCGTAATTACAGTTTAAAGTAAGAAGAATGCACTGGCGTGAGTACAAACTGTGGAAATGGGGGGGGGGGGGGGGGGGGAAAAAATAAAAGGGGGGGGGATAAAGTAAGAAGAATGCACTGGCGTGAGTACAAACTGTGGAAATGGGGGGTGGGGGGGGGGTGGGTAAAATATCAAAGGTGGGAGACTTGAAAAATGATTTTATACTTTTTTTGCATCACTTCTCTACAAGCTGCATCACATTAGGTCCTGAGGGGATGCTCTCTCTCTCTCGCTCTCTCCTCAAGGCTCGCCCATATCTGCGGTTGATTAGAGTTACGTTACCTAACATCTGGGCGTGGTGCCAGTTCCTCTAGCTGTTTCTTACTTTATCTCCTCCCCGTTGTCAATCTATTACAAGCAAGTCAGAATCACACATCTGAGGATCGAAATTTAGACACTGAGACATTTAAACATGGCCGCTGCACATATCAGCACTGAAATGTGGATCAGATTTTGTGCTGCACTTAACGACGACTAATTACACAATTAATTAATTTTTACAAGATTGAATTTGCGGATTACTTTATATGAAGGATAGACTGTGTTAATGTTAAAGATGATTTTAATGTAGCGTCATGCAACTGTTTCGTACCTTGAAAACAGGATGAAAACCATTGTGACAGTCGACTGACCATCATGTAAATGAAGCCCCCAGCTGTTTCTGTTTCTGTTCCCCTCTGCTCACCATGCGCTGCCCAAAACCAGCCAAACACAAAGCCAAGAAAATATCAAACTGTTACAGGGTTTGGGTTTAGACTTAAAGTCACCAACATAAATGTCAATACAAAGTTTTATGATGGGTCCTTTGTAGCGGTCTCATCGAACTGTGTTTACTTCCCTATCACAGCCTTTCTCTTTAACACTGTTTGCTAATGATCACACACTTTCATCCTCACACTACACAGGAAACGAGGCCCATTGTTTTACAGAACGCGCATGTCTCCACGTTAATACAGTTTCCATATGCGGGGGCACATCATATCAAGGCTTTTTGGAAGCAGGCGTTCCACTTCCTCCCATGACTATGACTCTTGGAAGGAGTAACCCAAACAATTTCCAAACGCGTGCCATCTTTGTCCAGTCTTCCAGCTGAGACTAACAGATAAGGATTTGCCAACCCACTGCTCCTCTGGGACTTTAAACTATCAATATCAATCATCTTCTTCTCATCTTAATACATTAAGAGCATTTCCAGCTTTTCCAGCTGAAGAAACAGCTCCTATGGAATGAGATCACCACAGTGAAGTCATTTAAACATTGAACATGATTGGGTTTCATGTCCACGTTTAGCTGAGGTTAAACTGTGGCTCTCACAACAAAGCAGGGCTCTGTCATCCATATCCCTCCTCATGTCTCCAGTGTTTCAGGATGTGCACGTCATGATCTTCATTGGCTTCGGGTTCCTGATGACCTTCCTCAAGAGATATGGGTTCAGCAGTGTGGGATTCAACCTGCTCCTGGCCGCCTTTGGCCTGCAGTGGGGGCTCCTCATGCAGGGCATCTGGCACCTGGACCACGGAAAAATCAAAATCAACATCTTCAAGTATGACTGACTTCGCTAAACATCTTGATTTTTAATTACAAAAATTCAGTTCCTATTTTTGTCGCTGACTTTTTGCGTTTCGTTATCCTTCACTTCCTGTTCGTCTAATGGCTCGTTTCCTTCAAACCTCCTGCAGAATAATCAACGCAGACTTCAGCACGGCCACGGTGTTGATCTCCTTTGGCGCCATTCTGGGTAAAACCAGCCCCGTGCAGCTCCTCATCATGACCATCCTGGAGATCACCGTCTTCTCCATCAACGAGCATCTAGTGGCCAATGTCCTAGGGGTGGGTAATGATGACCAGATGTATTTCCTGTGCAAGCAAGAGTTGGTACAACTGTGTTGTTTCTCTCTGCAGGCTAATGATGTCGGAGCGTCCATGATCATCCACGCTTTTGGCGCCTACTTCGGCCTGGCAGTGGCTCGAGTGCTTTACAGACCTGGTTTAAGAAACGGACATGAGAACGATGGATCTGTTTATCACTCTGATCTTTTTGCTATGATTGGTAAGAGCCCAGCTGTGATGTTTTGTTTCCAGTTAGGCCTTCACTAGTTCATCACGTGCACCCTACACATGAGGGACTAGTGCCACCTAGTGGAAAGAAATAGACCTCCAGTACATACAGTAATGAAGCCATGCTGACCTGAGCTGTGTATTATTCATTTTAAGTGGTGATCAAACCTTTTTGTGGTTTGATGAGAATGAGACTATATAATAAATATATATAAATATTATTGATAAATATTGATTCTTTATCACGCTGCCTCACAGGAACCGTCTTCCTGTGGATGTTCTGGCCCAGTTTCAACTCGGCCATCGCTGACCCGGGCTACACTCAGCTCACTGCGGTGATCAACACCTACCTCTCCCTCGCTGCCTGCGTGCTCTCCGCCTACGCCGTCTCCAGCCTCGTGGAGCACAAAGGAAAACTGGACATGGTGGGAGAACTTTCCTCCAAAGTTCAAAGTCACACTATTTCGCACTAATTGATGCATGAAAATAATGCAGTCGTTTTGCTATGTAGGTGCACATTCAAAATGCCACCTTGGCTGGCGGCGTTGCTGTGGGAACATGCGCTGACATGAGCATTGAGCCATTTGGGGCCATGCTCATTGGATTTGTGGCTGGCATCATCTCCACCCTTGGCTTTAAGTATCTCACTGTGAGTTTGACATGAAAGCAAAAAAAAAAAGAAAAAAAAATCTCCATAGACCACAATTTGCAAATACGTTAAATTACATTCTCAGTCATTAATGATTAAAATGATGATCAGACAATGCCTTATTAACCAAATATGTTCAAACCTATAGTTAATAACCTGGATGCATGTTTATTTCATTGTCTTTAGCCCATCCTGGCATCCAACCTGGGCATCCAGGATACCTGTGGTGTCCACAATCTGCATGGCATGCCTGGCATCCTGGGTGGTTTGGCTGGTATTGTGGCTGTCGCTTTGGGGAAGAAAGACGGGTATGGTCCATCTACTTAAATACATTTGCAAATATAACTTTACACTCCAGCTGAGTGTCAGTTTTCAGCTCTTACAGTCCTTCGACCTCCTCTCCTCCTCCCCCTTTCAGAGGTAACGCTGCCATGCAAGCTGCTGCCTTGGCTTCATCCCTTGGGTTTGCCTTGGTTGGAGGTGCCATTACAGGTGGGTGGAGAAATGTGACGCAAAAATAATGTAAATACCTATGCGATCCGGAGAAATGTGCAGAGAACGCCCGAGTCATCATACAATTCATTTTTTGTCTTCAAGGTTTCATTATGAAGTTGCCATTCTGGGGACAGCCTCCAGACCAGAACTGCTTCGATGACTCTATTTACTGGGAGGTTGGAAATCCCTTTCTCTATAACTATCTCCTTGAGTATCTGACTGTCAAATATTAAAAATGATAGATGTAGACACCTGATTGTTTTTGAATATTGAATATGAGGTTTAGGGATCATGTCAGATGGATTGTTTAGAGATCAGACGTGAACGTGTGATCATGTTCTGTCTGGTGTGTCACGCTTCGGATAGAAACAAAAAAAACAAAAAACAAATTGCTGTTTTCCAGGTTCCTGAGGAAGAGGAGGACAACGAGGAGAGCTTGGCTAATGCTGATCACTCAAAGAACAAAGCAGAGGCCTAAATATCCGCCCATCATTTACTGAGCTCAAGTTAATCAGCTACCCGATGACCGCTGCAACATCAGTTTGTCAGATATATGAACATGGTTTTAACAAATAGTAGATGTGCTCAAACACAAGGCATTTTCCATCATATTACATTTTGGATTTTTGTAATCAGGCGTGGCAGAGGAATGTTTACACAATAGACTCCTAATTACAAATGAGAAATTTTATTCTGACACGTGTTTCAATAAAGATTATATTCATTTACACTTCAAAAGACATCATCAACATTCAGGGATTTTTTTTTTTTTTACTCTGAAACAACCATTGGCCACAGCAGTTAGTAGTTTCACTACTTCAATAAGCTTTTCTTTATGACATTTTATATTATAATAAGCATGCTTATAATATTAGTATAGTGTGTATTATTTTATGTTTTTGTTCACCTGCCAGATGTGCTTCTTTTGAGGCTTAGATCAGAGTCAAACTTAGCTTTGATTTGTTGTGTTGCGTTACCTCACTGGAGCCCAGTCCTTGGACTTGCAAGGAGTCAGAGTCAGACTATGTGAAATTGACAGCATGACTCTGACGTGGGCAGGGATAGTTGCATTATATTCCTGTAACTAACAAACCTTTGCATCTTTTATTCCTCTAACCATTCCAATAGTTTTCTGTCTCTCCATGTACAGCTGTGCAACCTCTTTAAACACAATAAGGACTGCATTTAGAGCCGTGAATCCCCCCCACACACACACACACACACGCACCTCAGAAATCAAAATTTCATCACTGCTTTTGAGGTCGTGCAATGTCAAATAAGAGCAATTTTTATTTCTGACATCTTTAAAAGATTGCAAAATGTCTGCAAAAATGGCTAAGGGACTAAATGAAACTGACTATAAAAAGTAAAACTTTGTGTTCATCAATAATTTGGCCAATGATTTGTGATGCTCACAACACTGAGAAGCATCCAGATTATGTATGTTCATACAGCGAGCATATGCTCTTATTTGTATAATATACTAATACTGTCATAATAAATGTGTTTTTGTACGATACTAGAATTTGTGTATGTTTTTACTGAATATTTTCTTTAAATTGTTGTGTCAAAATCGGTTGTCAAGAATTCCTGTATTTCGCCGATCACCACTAGGGGGCGCTGTCTCCGTTTCGTCGCAGTTTCCGCTTTCTTGTTTTGAAAGTCATCTGCCGCGGTGCATCACGGGATACAAGATGTCTGCCCCGGGGGTGCGCTAATGCTAAGTTACCAGGAGTAACCGCGATTAAATATATGTTTCGTTCCTTTTCTCCAGCGGCTGTGGTATCAGTGGACATATGATATTTTAACTGTGTTTCATTCATGGTCATGGTAAGCAAGAGTCCCTTGTTTCATTAGCTGTAGTAGTTTATTACATGTCTTGAGGCGGATTTTAGCCTTAGCTTTGTAAATCCAGTGGTCTAAATGTGTAAAGCCAGAAGAAAATAAATCGTCAAAACCACCATTACTTATGTTCAGATTTGTATTGTGTTAATATTATGTTAATATTATTTGCTTCTCAATGATGACAGATCAGGTTTTAATGAAAAGCTCTCCTTACGTCGATTCGTATGTTGACATGTTTTCATGGTAAACCAAACTATTCCTGACGTTTACGTTATGAAGTACAGAGATCATGGCTGCTGCATCCAAGATGTGAGCCATTTTGCATAAAACGTCATAATGCTGAAAACAGTTCATAAACAATGCTTAGTATTTGGTAGCATCGGTCCTCTGTGAATTTTTTCAACCCACCCCAAATGTACGATCTGTTTTTGTTTGTAGTCTGCAAAAGCAGAGTGCAGAGTGTCCAGCTCCAGGACGGAGGAAAGGAGAAGATCCAGGAGCAGTGGTAAGACAAACGCAGACACTCACCCCAACGCCATTACAACAAACATTTGATTAACGCTTAGACAATATTTCCATTTATTTCCATTAATGTATGGAATTGTTGCTATTTGTAGTCGTATCAAATTAATATGAACCTTTGCTGCCATAGTTTTAAGGATTTATTTTTCTTCCCAGGGCGAGAAAAAGGGAAGCGGAAACGCAGCCGAAGTAGATCTTCCTCATCATCCTCGTCCAGTTCATCTTCAACATCATCATCTTCATCATCGTCGTCTTCTTCTTCGGGGTCATCACACTCGTCCAGCCACAGTCGAAGTAGCTCTAGCAGCAGTGGTAAGTGTACATCCAAATTCTGCAATACATCTGTGAATCCTTGTTAGGTTTTTACCTAGCAACGATTCTCTGGTCTGTTACATTCCTCCTAATATGATTGTCTTTTTTTCTCCACTAATCATTGCTTCTACATAGTGCAGTTTAATTCTAGGTTTTAGTTATGGTATTGTTTTTGTTTTTCAACCATGGTACAGTTTTTATCCACGGTTTAATTAGACACTTTTTTTGTTGTGGTTTTTAGACTCCCGCAGTAGATCCAGAAAGCAGTCTAAGAAAAGAAAAAAAGAGAAACAACACAAAAAGGTAATTTCCTGCACATTTGGTTTATTGGTCTTCAAAGTCATGTACTGAAAAACTGAGGATTATTCACTTTGTATTTTGAGCCAGAAAGGAAAGAAAGAAAAGCGGCATAAACGTAAAAAAGACAAGAAAACAAAAGGCGTCGAGGAAAACTCGGGACCTGTACAGATTTCCAAGGTAGGAAATCATGTACTAATTGTTCATTCATATTCTCTTTAGAATATGAATGAACAATTATATATTCATGGAAATATGAATATATTTTCATGTTTTCCGTACATTATTTTTCTTTCAGTACCTGAAGGACAAGAAAAAAGGCAAGTTCAGCATGATTTCAGGGAAGAAGATAAAGATGAAAGTTAAAAAGTCAAAGAAAGATAAGCAGGTAAACATTTTTTTGCTGGCAACTAAGTGTCCGTGTTTTTTTTTATATTTGGTGAATTGACAATTTGTAGTGGCTCACAATTGCCCTGTTTTTTTGGTCACAGCGAGACAAAAATCGAGCAGAACTTCTTGAGTTTTTGAACTCCACTCTGTGATTCCCCCGTGGATGCTGCAAGTGGTGGCTGAGTTCAGACATTTCAGCCGAAATCAGGAAACAACTGTACAAAAACGAGGAGTTATCTTTGGAAGAGACACAGAATACAACTTGAATCTTCACACAGGGAAATCAGAGTCATATGAAGGGATGTTGCTGGAACTGTTGCAGCAAAGTGAGGTGCGGTTGTCCAGATTCCTGATTTTCCAGGTAGTTGGGATGAGTTAAGGTTGAACAATGGCCAAATAGATCACAAGGAAATCACCAGACAACATCAGTGTTGGAGGTGGTTGAACTTTGACCCATAATACAACTCAACCACTGGCAATTCAGGAAATTTGGATGCGGCAAATACAGACTCCCAACTCTAGCTTCAAGCAGAGAGTAGGAGCTGTGTTTTTTTCATCTCCATCAGCAGGTTTTCTGTTTTATAATTTTCTGTTGCTGACATGTGTCATATCATTTGACATTCTGTTCAGGTTTCAAACAAAATTTATATGCAATTGTTTTTCCTCAATACACCGAGCATTTTTTCCCTATTGCCTGCACACAGGTTTTGATATGTACAATAGTTAAATTTTGTCTTTGCTGGCTATGTTAGTCATCATGTTCAACACAAATTTGGGACTGTCTCCTGTTTTTCATAGGAAAACCCCTTTTCATTTTTCTATGGCTAAACTTACCCACTGAAATAAGTCAGTATGTACTGATATCCTTCGTTTTGTTTTAAATTAAAGAAGTGACATGGAAGAGACATCACACCCATAACATTCATTCCTCATGTTCTGTCAGTTCTATTATGAATCAGTCACTTCATTTAAGTGGAATAGACAATACAGTCGCTGTTTTGCTTATCTTTGTCATGTACCTGTCATGCAACATTGGTGTTTTGTTGTGCGATTAAAAGAAACAGCAATAAAGTGCTGGTTCGCTCAACCAGGAAAAGGAAGTTATTGATTATTTCTTTGCGTTTTTACTTTTGTGAAGACTGACTTTTGTCAGTTGCTTTAATGTGGTTTCTGATTGATGCAGACCACTGAACAAAAATCTTTGTCCTTGGATTGTAATATTGTGCTTATTCTGTCTTATTCTACTTTAAAAGTACAGATAGTGGATTGTGTACGACTCACTGAAAGACTTGAATATAAACATTGAATAGAACCTTTAATTTGTCTTAAAACTGTATGAGTAAGATACAAAGTATTCTGTTGAAAAACATTCTTTCGTAAAAGATCATTCATGCCTCAGGCCATTTGTGTAGTAAATCCTTTAGATGATATAAATATGTGTATCAGGCTACAGTGAATAAACCCTATGTGTAGATGCCACAAATGTAAAAAAAAAACTGAAAAGGCATCACCGTAAAAGGTTATGAACTCGTACAACATTGAATCAGTTTCAAGTGCTGAAAATCAGTATTGTGCATATGTGATCTGAGAAAAAGACCTGGCTTTGTACCTTTTTCTTTTTTTCACAAGAAAAGGTAGAAAGTTAGGTTTAACGCTGAGTGGGCTTATATTAAAAAGTATGAGTCTGGTGCTCGGCAGACTCCTGGAGATCAGCATCTGTCCCACATCGATCCCAACCACCACAGTCTCATGAAGTTCCCAAATCAAACAACCCTATTGCTGCTGGCTCCCTTGTATCTGAAATCAGGCATGCTCCATACCCTCTGTGATCTCTCCTCCCTCTCCGCTCCCCTCTCCACATCCTCTGACACGGTCTTGAGGTCGCTCAGGCCTGTCCCGTTGGTCACAGTGGAGGTCAGGCCCACTGTGCTCCCAAAGGGGTTGATCTTAATCCGGGACCTGAAGTTCATGACGGACACGCTCATGGCACGTTTGTTGTTCCACTGGCGGGTGAGGCGCTGTGCTTCCTCCTCTTCCTTCAGGTGATCCAGAGCCTCAAGGAGGACGGAGCGGAACAGGCCGGACACCTCCTGCACCTCAGGCTCGTTGGCCTGCAGGACCTCCCTGAACCTGGGCGAGCAGAGCACAACACAGGTATGTGAAATAACTCCGTGTGACCATGTGATGTAAAAGTATTGAATATTCGTTTCACTGTGGTCTTTACAGAGAACATGCACGACGGCGAGTGGTAACGTGGATCACAGTAAGACCACCAGTGTGATGAGAACTACGCCACTGCTATCCCCCAATTTAAACCCCAACCAGGTGACGAGACCCTAACGAGCCTTTAAATAGATAACGCGTCACAGCCAATCAGACAAGTGATGACTTTGCCCTAATGCAACTCATTAAAATCTCTAAAGTGAGCTCAGTGCAGCGTTTAGCTCCTCACTTCTCGCACACGCTGATGCCTCTCAAGATGCTTCCCTACAAAAACAAGCTGTCAAAGTCTAACAAGACGCCTGAGACCGAGGCAGCTTCTCACGCTGCTGCGTTAAAGGACCGGGGTGAAAAATATTACATAACCAGCTGATCAGTTTCTATTAAACTATTCCTAAACTACTCCTCTAAGACAATAGAGTGTAGAGTGTACTACATTTTTTGTATTAATTTATTTATTTGTGCTAAAGCGTTTGAATTATCTGACTTTATGCTCAGGTTCTTTTCATTGACGGTCTATGATTTGTCTTAACGTTTGTCTCTTACTTTAGCATGACCAACCCACAGTAGGATGGCGGCACCTTGGAGCAGAGATCCTCCAGGCCCAGCCTCTCCCCGGTGCTGATGCTGTAGGAGGAGCGAGGCGGGCTGGCCAGCCAGCTGTAGTCCACTCCGGTCTTGAGGCGCCGGTACTCACTCTCCCTCTCCCTCTGCTGCCTCTCGGCCTCCTTCAGCTGCCAGCTGAACTCCAGCATCAGGGTGTCGGTGACCACGTCGGCCGGGTCGCGCCGGGGGCTCCGGTAATAAGGCTCATTCCAGCTGAACCAGGAGGCCATGGCCTTGTCCTCCTTCGCAGTCCACTGATGACTTGAGAGACAACCAGAGTGAGTCACCACACTGAAATAATTAGATGTGACCTTATATTTAACGAGATCAAAGACCGTTACTGATGAATCATTTTTTTTATTTTTTTTATTGCAAGGCTGCGTGACAGGACCATGAAAGCGTTCTCTTTTTTTAAAATTTCGCCGTGGTCTACAGATTGCATTTTTTGCTTGTATTCCATTTAATGAGGTTTAACAGTATTTTAAGTCTTTGCACTTTGCAGACCTTGAAATGTGAAGCCTGAATAAACAAACCAAACAACACAGATACATTTTTGTATTTCAGAGGTGTAATAGCTGTGGATAAAACACTACTGTGGTCTCTTTATTATTAGATATAGATTTAGTTCTGTTTTTTTTCCATTTTGAATTAGCTGTTAGTTTTATTTTGTTTTATTTTTATTTTCCTCTTTAAATCCACCATCAAGTATAAAGTGTAGCGTGTTCTATAGTGTTGTGTAGTGCTGAACATGGGCAGAGAGCAGCTGTCACAGCACAGCGACGCAGTGAGATTAGTGCCAGTCATCAGTTTAAGTCTGAGCTGATTATCCCCTTTTAAAATGGAGTCAAACACACTGCAGTATCAGAACCACACTGCGTCCACAAAGTCAAAAGAGTGAAATCAGACTCCTCATTACAACATCCAGACCCCAAATCATAATTAATCAGATAATAAAATAAAAGCAGCAGCAAGGAAACCGAAACCCCTGTTGTTCAGTGTCAGAATAATTCACTGATAACAGAATAATTCCTTGATACAGTTATTTCTGCGTAATTTATTTCCCAAATTGTATACATGGACTGCACAAAGTCACTAAATAAAGCACAGTGTGTCTCCGCAACTATGACAACCTACTTCCTGTGAATCCATTTAGCTTTTTTCAGCTGCCATTCAAGCAGCTATAAACCCAATCACTGTTCTGTAGCACGTTTTATCACAAATATATAAAAGATTTCATTTTTATTATTTTTTATTTAATGTATTTATTCTTTTTTTTTTTAAAGAAATAAATATTCTCATTGCCATTATTGCAGCGTGGATAATGAGAAATGTGAAAAAAAAAAATCCTGGTTTGAACTTTCTTTCATTTTCAATAATCCTTGTTTCTAAATTTCCCAAACAACATTTTTCCTTTTCGTTTCATCACTGGTCACATATACTGTATCTGGTTCAATCAGATGCTGATTATTCTGTGAGAACTGAAGATAAAAACATTATAAAAAAAAGAAATCTTACCTCTTCTTTTTGTTTTTCCCTCAGGTCTGTCCTGGATGTCACAAGGAACAAAATCACCACGAAGCAGGATCGGAAAAGTCCTAAAGAGCGTTTCGCAGCACAAGGTGAGCTGATTGAAAAGCAGAGAGAGAGAGAGAGAGAGAGAGAGAGAAGAGAAATGGATTCTCTCTCTGCTGTTCTCTCCTCTCACAGTCCGACTGTATTATCTCCACCTCTCTCTCTCCCCCTCCCCCCTCCTCCTCCCAGGAGCCTCTTGGCCTGCCTTTACTTGTTGCAGGAGGTTGGGGGCACCATCTCTAACGGGAGCCGTTGGAGCACGGCTCCTGATGAAGTGCTTGTGTAGCTTTTTACGATTCGCTGTTGCCATAGTGACGCTCACAAGCCTTTTTGTCCACAATGAGCTCCATCAGCTGAGCGGGAGCTGGAGAGCGATGGAGAGGCAGATAAAGAGGCTGGGGGGGGGGGGGGGTGTAAATCAAAGGATGCTGTGTGGAGGACAGGGTTAGTGTGGTGTGGGCGCGACACTGTGCAGCGACAGCTTACTTCAGTGGCAAGTGGAGCAGCAGCTGCAAGAGGTCAGCCGGCCTGTGTGAATTAACTTCCTGCAGTTAATGAGCCTCACTGGCCCAGATCAGCTAATTGCAGGAGGAAACGTTTGCCATTATATGTGTGTGTGTGTTTGTGTTTTTGTTTGTGTGTGTGTGTGTGTGTGTGAGAGAGAGATGCAGATGATGGAGATGCAGAGGGAGAAGGAGATCACACTGACTGTGCATTCCCTGTGTACGTAGGTGGATATCAAGGTTTGTTGGTTCATTCTGTGTGTAGGTGTGTGCAGCGAACCTCAGACGTTTCCCTTACTGCACACAGTGACCTTAAAATGCTCATCACAGCACACACACACACACACACACACACACACCCCACCCCACCCCCTGCCCACCCCCTTCTCCTCCTCTTCCTGCTCCTTCTCGGCCTGAGAGCGCGTTACGCTGCTAAAATAAAAAAAAGCTGGGTGAACTGTGAACTCAGATTAGTCACTGCAGAAGCATCAGCACAGGCGAGCAAAGATTCCGATCATTTAAATTCACTGCTGCATCTTCTGTCAATGAGGAATCAGTTAGAATTCCATAGGCCAGGATGAGTGAGTTCATTTCATACCGCTGTTGTTTACGTTGCATCTTATGAATCCTACTCCATACTCAGCTGGAATGTGGTTGATCGCTCTGCATAGTATTTAAACGTCATCATCGAACAACAAAAGGGATAAAAAGATAAGTTACGGCGGGTTTGGCCTTTACTACATTGCTGACCTTTGCCCCCTAACAGCCCGAAGCCCATCCTGTAATACAGGCAGAGTTTATGTACAGTCACACTGTCACACTGTCACACTGCAGATGGAGTCATGTCGTGTTTTTAATCTGTCTGTCTAAATGAATATCCAGGCGGGGTGAGAAAGAGCCAGGCCTCCTCCACGTGAGGGCTCGACGGTGACAGATGGGCAGGTGAGCTCTCCCTGAAATCTAAGCAGATGGCAGCGCTAATCCTCTAAAGTGATTCCCTCCATCAATCCCCTGTTAACCTCACTCAGCAGGCAGCCGTGCGACCTGGTGGTTCGTCACCAGGCGACCGTGTTATTTAGTGAGGTTTGGCAGATTTGCTGTGAACAGGGGCGAGAGGGCTGTGTGTTCTGACGCACGACCCCCGCATCATCATCATCATCATCATCATCATCATCATCATCATCATCATCATCATCATCATCGTCTGATGTGTTTTTCACCCTCACAGTCCTGTGAACTCAGTGTTATTACCAGACTGAGTTTGGTTGTTTCATTGGGTGTTTTCAGTGACTTTCAATATTCAATATTTTAAATAATTCAATGTTTTTTTTTTGTTTTTTTTTTTATCAATTATGACAGATCATTTCCGCATGCTGCTTTCAATGACCGCCCGCTGACTGGCTCCCTCTCAGAAGATGCTCAACCAATCAGAGCGCACATATCCCCTCACCTCCCTCATTAACACCACGGTGTCCTCCTGCTGTGTGGAATATTTCACTGGAGCGAGTCATCGGTCACGTGCCAGTCCGCCAGACATCGTCAGTGTTTGAAACATCAGTTTTATCCGGAGTAAGTGGATTAAGTTCATTCGATGGTGAAGTTTTCAAAATGGCCAACAAGATGAATTTACATGTAAACACACTAGATTATTATATATAATCAACACTTTGTTCATACTATGCAAAGAAATGGGTGTTGAGCAGCTGATCGTGTTGCTTGTCCGCAAAGAAATAGCAACATAACAAAAGTTCGAGTACAAATCAGGTTTGTGGGTTTGATGGTTTGATGGTATGTGCTGGTGTTAACATGGGTCTGTCAGCACTGTCAGCCATTTTGAATCACTTGATACATTGGGACATCCGTTAGAATATGGGTCATGTGTGTAGTGTAAGGACAAAAAGATACATTACATATATTTTTGTTACGTGTTCATTTTGTTAATAGTTTTGATTTACTGTTTTAGGAAATTAAAAATACTGTAACTGTAGAATAACATCACTCTCATACTTCCAAATGTTCCTGATCCATGACTTCTTTTCACTGCCCACTTCCTGATTATGTGAATATGAAAATTCAATGTCATAGCACTAATGGGCCTATGAATAGAGTTAATTGCCATCATTTGCATAATTTCCCCCTACTGTGCGGCAACACCAAATCTTATGGTTCCCCCTCCTGTCAAAATCCCACTTTAACCTTAAAGCTCATAAAGATAATATAAAAATATTTATTATGTTTTAATTCCTGATCTCTATTTTTTTAATTGAATGTATTCAAGTTTTTTTTGTAGCTGTCTTTTTATTGAAAATGTCATTTGTCAGTGTCAGTTTGTGTCATACACACAGGCTGATGCTGATGAGCAGGGCGTCATCGTGAGGTGATGAGGACATGTAATCGACTGTGAATCAGTGTCATAAGAGGCTGAACCACGGACGCAGATCTGACTCAACATCATGTAAGTGTCTGTTTGTTTTCCTGTTTATTCTTCTCTGTTCCTTTGTGCCCCTGATTCAATTGATTTACTGCTTCCCTTCTATTTTTTTCTACGTTTCTATTACATTTGGAGCCACTCAGCACTGCGCTCTAGATGCATTTCCGGCCTCTGTTTTTGTCTATGTGTCTTTCATTTGATTCATTTATTTTTTTTTATGTTTATTATTTTATTTTTTATTTTTTATGTTGTGTGTCTGGCAAATATAACACAGTTTAAGGCATCGTTATTTCTTTTTTTCCTGCTGAAGTTAAAACTACAATCAGCACTGAAACACACCACTAGATGGTAGATTTCCCCCAATTTTAGTTGCTAAGAAGCTTGAGAGTTGTTGGTCTCCTTCACTTCTTCTCCTCCGCTGTAACATCTCAGTTTGTTGACATAATAATCATCACAGGTGGTGCCAGCTATGCTGTGCAGGTTTTGGGTGGAGAACAGTGTAATCTTGTGTGTTCGCAGATAAGCCATGTTTTTGATAAAATTCCTGGAAGCTACACCAATATTAATATTTGAACACATTCCTCCCTGGACTGCTGTGACAACAAGCAAAACACACACCCATACACATGGGTCAGGCCTTGTGCACACCACTACGAGGTGATGTGAGGAACAGTCACATGACGAGCTGTGCACAAAACACCGAGTCTGACGAAATGAAGATGAAAAAAACCCTGTCTTTTCTTAGTTCCTGTTTCTTTCTGTTGTGTGTTGAGTAAATAACACTTCAAAAATCCCCACTACTACACTGAATGTTAAGTAGTGCAGTTGTGTTGTACTTGTTACATAGCATTTTTCAATTCTGGTTTCATTTCCTACAAAAATACTGTGACTTAGGCATATTCTTGTCACAGTACACTTAAAGTTTCTGTTGTATTGACTTTGACTTTAATGTAATAGAAACAAATCTGGAAATTCTTCCACTAATTTATTTGTGATGTTGTTACTTTTCCTTATGAAGATTTCACAGCTTTTAAATGCAGTGATAAAATAACTGAGCCGACCACTATCAGCACATTAGTAGATAAATAGGAATGTGAGAAAGGCAATAAAGGGGGAGGAGGTGAGGTCGAGTTCCTGGAAAAAGGCAAGTACATGTAAACATGAGGGTTATGATAAAAAAAAAAAAGTCCATCACATGGCGAGAACTTCTTAATGCCACTGTTTAATCCATTTTACAGTTTCACTTCATGCTCACTGGCCATGTGGTGTTTCAGTATGATTCATGTTGTCAGCTTCCTCCTTATCTGACTCTAGAAACGACCACTTAAAAAAATGTCCCCTCGCTCAAACCGTGGTACATAATCAGAAAAAAGAGCAGCAATTATTCATAAATCACTTGAACAACTTCTGACGACCTCAAAAATACCAAACATCAGAGGCGTCACTAGGTTTTAAGCACAGGGGAGGCTCAGCCACACCCAAACTTTACCTGTCAGTCTTTTTCAGTCTCTGTCTTTTACTTTAGACTTAATGTTTTTTTTTTAATTTGGCGGTCGGTTTCCATTGGTCAAATACAAGTTCCAAGGAGAATTTCTTGTGTGACTCTGTGGTGTAGCGGTTATGTTACTGGTCTGGGGATGCAGAGGTCGCAAGTTCGTGTCCCGCGTCCATCCTTTACCTTTAGTTCCATAAACAAACACACTGTGTAACTTATACACAGTATAAATAATTTATGATAAATAACAATTAATCAAATAGAACATTAAATAATGGTAACTAATTATTTAGTTACTATTATTTAATGTTATCAATTACTATTTATTAGTAATTAGGTAAGTATTTACTTAATTACTTAACGTAACTAATTAAGTAACTGTGTACTTTTTTAAAGTTACGTAGGAACTTATTAGTTACTTACTTAGTACTTTAAGTAACTTAGTTACTTTAAGTAACTAAATACTTACTTAGGGTGCTTTTCCACTAGCGTCACTTTGGCATGGTATGGTACGTACGCTTTGCGCACGTACCATACCATGCGGCCAAACAGGGATGCAACTTTGAAACCACTCGGCTGTGGTTCCAATCGTGCTGAGTCTACCTGAAAACTGACGTCATCAGGCTGCTTCGCAGGATTGGTCCGGTGGTTTTAGGTAGGGCTGCACAATTTATTGTTTGAGAATTGAAAGTGTGATTTTCAAATTGCAGGGACGTGCAATTTCATTAAAGGCAAATTGAAAACCATACACGTCATGCTACAGCTTTTGTGCTGCTTGGAATAAAATGGAATTTAGCACTGCTCTATTAAATATCTACCAGTGGCTGTGTATATCTGCCCACTATCACTTATATACTCTAGTTTTACTTTAGTTTCTTGCTGTTGATGTGTGACATGCAGTTTCCGTGTATACAGCCCAGCCCTCTTTCCCCGTTCCTTTGCTAATCTTTCAGGAAGCGAGGGAAGACTCTGCCCATGTAGCAACACTGCTCCAGTGTAATGGAAAACCAACCGTACCGTAACTAAGTAAATACTTAGTTACTTAGAGTTGCTTAGAGTAACTAAGTAAATAACTAAGTACCTTTAAATAAGTAGAAAGTTACTTAGTTACTTAAAGTAACTAAGTAAAGGTTACTTTAAGTAACCTTTACTTAAAGCAACCTTTACTTTAAGGTGAGTAAAGTAAAGGTAGTAATTTACTACTATTTATTAAAAGTAGTAAATTACTACTATTATGTAATGTTCTGACTAACTCATTGTTATTTATCAATAATTATTATTAATAATTTGCAAAGTTCCACAGTGTGTTTGTTTATGAAACTAAAGATCCAGGACGGATGTGAACTCACAACCTTTGCATCCTGGGACCAGCATCATAACCACTACACCACCTAGTCACACAATAAATTTTGCTCGGAACTTGTATTTGACCTATAGAAACCGTCAGCCAACTTTAAAAAAAAGTACAAAGTTACTTAAAGTAACTTACTACTATTATTTAATGTTCTAACTAAGTCATTGTTATTTATGATTAATGTTCTATCTAAGTTTCACAGTGTGTTTGTTCATGGAACTGAAGATCCATAAATGATAAATGTTTGGTTGCGAACTCGCAACCGCTGCATCACGGGACCAGTAACGTAACCACTACGCCACCAAGTCACAGAGTAACTTTGCTTGGAACTTGTATTTGACCTATAGAAACCGATGGCCAACTTAAAGAAAACATCTGCCCCACCCAGCCTGCAGGCTGATTGACATACTGTGTGGTTCAGTGTGTGACAGAGAGACAGGAGGGGGACAGGCTGACTCGGTTATCCAATAACTTCTTCTCTGAGGCAGCCGGAGAGTGGCCTAACGATGCCTATGCCGAACATGCAATCATGTTTAACCCTTTAAATGCCAGTTTAATCGTTCAAAGTATTAAAGCAAAGGCTGAATGTTGACTCCTCCCACAACTTGCCCTGATTGGATAGGGGGTACGTAGTTCAACCAATCTACCCTAAACTAATGGTTCCACCCTGATTGCCACTTGTATAAAACCACTTGGATGCTTTCACTTCCTGTTTGCCAGTCGGAACATTTTGTGACGAGTATCTGGATTGCGCGGAGCACACGTTTGGTAAAAACATTTTTCTTAACGATATCGCTTTTGTGCTCGACGTGCGGACGCACAGTTTCGATATTTGCGTTAACACACCAAGTCAAATGTTACTGTTGTCCTCAATGGTTAGCAGAGAAGCTAATGTTAGCCACATGGCCAGTCACGAAACTTTTAGCATGGCTGGCATCGCATCAACTAAAGACTTGAATGCTTTAAGGCTGCGCTTGTATTGATTGTGAGAACAAAGTATTTAGCCAAACACGCTATAGCAACATGTGCGTGACATATTCTTTGTTAATGCTAACTGCTAATAGTGATTGATTACTGATGCGTTTTTCTGTGTGACGCGTTGTGTGACAGTGTTTCTTTGTGTTTTGTGTTTCAGATGTCAGTTTTCCGTAAGTAAGCGATGACACCATGCTGGGTAAGTGGTTTGGTCTTAGTGTTATTATCTGTGAAATGGCCAGGGACCTTTTTCTGTTTCATGATCTGTTGTTCAATGAGTAGCAGATCATGAGACCAAAAGGTCCCTGGTCATTTTACAGATTAGGGTGCTAATTGCAATTGCACTATTCTTTACAGTCAAGTCAGACGATGGTAATGTTTTAACTCTTCCTTTTTCTCCTGCAGAAATTGTTGCCATTGACTTTTGAGGGAGTTAATCATTGCATTTTGTTTGTGTTTTCTCTTTTCCAACATCAGTACTTAAACTTTTATTTTAAAATATATTTTCCAACTTTAATACTTTGTATATTAAAGTTGTATTGCTTGTCTATCATCTTTTATTAAATGTTCAAATAAAAAAAGCTTGTCCAGATCTTGTGTGTACTTTTCATTAAAACTTTGTTTGTTTTTGTCAACATATTGACAATTTTTGGTCACAATATGCCTTAAACAAAAAAAAAAACCCACACAGTTGGTATGTTAGATTTCAGTCCATGGTATCTGGTGGAATCTATGGATTGAAAAGAGACAAGTGTTAGCAGAAGAATACCAAGACAGGAGTGAAATAAGTTTGTTCCAATGAGGAGTGTGGGGGAAAGTGAGAAAATCCGGATTACCTCTACTTAATGTCTTCAGTGGCTAAATCAGTGAAGAGGTTCTGGTCAGGGTTCCTCTAGTCTGCAATGAGAACAGAAGAAACAGTTTTCTGTCCTAGTGGACACTAAAATGTTAACTTCATATGTAGTACTGACATGTTAGCCAACACGTAAGCTGCCATATTGGTCCTAAAACAAGAAATCACAAGTATACTACTCACAAAAAGTTAGGGATATTTGGATTTCGAAATGATTGTTTTATTTTTTTCCAGTTTAAAGAAAGTGCTTGATATTACATTACCATTGCATGCTTGTACTAAAATCCCCTAATTTCATGATATAATCACTTCAGCATACATTTTTCATAAATTTCACCCAAAAGCCGAATATCCCTCACTTTTTGTGAGTAGTGTAATTATAGCAATGCAGTTGTAGCAGCTTTAAACTTTAAAAAAAAAAGTTTTTATTTCCAATTTGTACAATACTTTTGTATTGTACAATTCAAAAAAAAAATAATGTGAACCTAGCAAAATGTGGTAGCTGACACCTGGGAGCTAGTTTTGGGTGAAATGGAACAAAGTCAGCAAACATTAAGTAAAATGCAGTTCTGTGGTCTCCAGAGCTTCAGAGCTACAGATGAGTGTCAGGGTTCTCAATGTTTGGCGTTTAAGAACAGCCCTATAATTAACATGACGAAAATAGTTAAAGCAGATTTAAAGAGTGAAATGATTAGATTCACCTGCACGACACACCTGTCCCTCATTGACAATCACTGCAGCACTGTGGCCCACTTGTTGTGATCGTCTGCTTAAAGCATTGTTTGTCTATAAAACTTACAGACGGTGTTTTCAACCGTCACGTTCTCTGAACAATCAAACTCAGCTTCAGCACAAACATGGAAACCATGGAAATTCAGCTTCTGAAAGACAAGAAACAACACAGCATTACAATAAACAGCAGCAGGCTGAAGACCCCTAAAGAAAACAAGTTTAGAAAGTTAGACGTTAAAAAGTCAGATACTTATTTGTTTTTCCAACCAGTGGGGTCTTCATTCAGTAATTTGCTCTCAGCTCCTTCATCTACATGTGTGGTGTTTTTTTTTCTCTTTTTTTTCTCTCTCTTCTTCATCTGTTTCTTCTTCCTGTCTGAAGCTCAACCGCTTCTCTCTGCCCTTTAATAGGCCTTCCAATCAGCAACGACTTTGCCGTCACGTGTCTCTCACTGGTCCCTCCCCCAACTTGACTCTTCATGCTGCGTTCAAGTCTTTCCGTTTGCTGGTCTGCCCCTGTTATGAAAAAAAATGCAGCATCGCTTCCCTTTACTCTTTTACTCTTTGGTGCTAATCGTGGTTCAGACTTAATAACTGTATTGAAGTAAATGTACTCAAATTGTGTATTGTGTCTGGATTCTAAACTTCATGGCTGGCTGTGTTATGTTAGATACTAGAAGCATATTTTTAATAATAGCAGCACAGTGAGCGAAATTCTGTTACAGTACATTAAGCAGATACACACAGTGCCATAGAGCTGTTCCGAAAATTGTCACTGTCCTGTTTCCAACATCAGTGACTCCCAAACAGCAACAGCAACCTTGTTCAACCTCCAGCCAAGAAGGCCATTCGAATACAGACACCTCCAACACATCTGTTGGAATTAAAACTTAGTGTGTCAGAGACCTGCAGAACGATGACACACCGTGGTTGGATGCCATTTACTTTTTTCATTAGCCTGCATAATGTTTCTCATTTAGCTTGGCTGTGTTGTGGCAATGAAAGGCTGAACTACAGTCCACAACTTTTCAGCGTGTTTAGCGGACGTTTTTTGTGCACTCATCAAACGTGGTTGGTATGAGTGTAGGGAAGGAAGTTCAGGGCAGATCACATGAGTGCAGTAAAGAGAAATGGGAAAAAAAAAATCTGATTTGCTGACATCAGCTTTTTTCCACCACTGGCCGTTGTCCACATTTCACTAGAAATGTGTGGACTAAGGTAATTGAATCTATACAGGGAGTTGAATAGTCTCACAGCTAGGTAAGGCCTGATCTGTTTGTTAAGCAGATGTAAAAAAAAAAAAAAACATAAAGTGAACCTGAATAACATGAATAATAATCTCAAGGTGTAGCAATGTGTGCATGTTCTGCATGAAAAGCCTGTAAGTCTTCAGATAACCATGCAAACAATCTCTGATTGATTCATCTGCACTGAGTCAGTGGGTGTTTGTAACATGATAAGGCTGACAAACTCTGTGGCTTTTCATGCGGAACATGCAAGATATAATTTGAACAATTATATCTTGCAGCAAGAGGCACACAGTCACACAGAACACTGTGTGTGTGTACTGTAGTGAGGAGTCACGGCCCTTTCTGGGAGACTCCCCGTTACATAGCTAGATAACAAAATGGAATGCATGTGAACAATGTATCTCTGACCTAGGATCTATCATATTTAGACTGTCTCCAGCCACCATCTGTCCTTCAGATACACAATCTCATGGGAACAGTGTTCCAAGGGCACTATAAGAAACTTTTCCTGCTTCGATTGAATCAGAAAGAAAGAAAGAAAGAAAGAAAGTATCTTTATTAGTTATTAATTCCCCAGGTGCCCGGGGAGTGATGTTGGGGGGTTAAAGGCCTTGCTCAAAGGTCTAAGGTTTTGGACGGCAGAGGACAGATGGTGGCGCCTCTCCCAATTTTCGGCCAATCCAGGATAGAAACCGACAACATCACGTTCCCAAAATTGGTGGTGGCGCAGGTCTGGGATAGTGGTGCTTCATCCAATCTTTGGCCAAACTGGGGACAATGAGATGTTACTGCGTACACATTCTACATATTGTTATTGAACCAAGAAATTCTCTCACATTTTTCTGTCATATTTTGTGCATCACGTAACCAATCAGTAATGTTTTATATAATCACGTGTCACCTGATGTGTGTCTGTATTTATGTGTCTGTTTAGGAGGGAAGCTTTTCAAAACAGATGTTTGTTGTGCTGCCCTCACAGTAATGAACACACACATCCTCCTGTTAGTGTGCATTTGTATGTGTGATTGGGGAAGGAAGAACACGGTTTGACGGTGTGTTTGCTCCCAGAGACAACCACTGAAATCTGTGAGCTGCTGGGGGAGGGAGGAAGAGGATGACAACAGGACGGACGACACATTGTGCAAACAGCAACACAATATGTTACATTGTGTAACAGCAACACAATGTGTTTGCAGCCTCATCATTACGCACAACAGACTTTGGAGAGTCACCAATCTGGACAGTTCTGTAGAATCCCTAAATATGCTCTATCTGTATCTTAATACCTAGATAAATTGACAAACTTATAGTAAAAATCAGAACAGGCAATATGAAAAAAACAACTCTACAAGCAAAATGATTCAACTTTAAAATAAAACAAGTCTGTTAATATCGAACTATTTTCTATCTATGTATGTAATTAGCTGCTGTCATTCTGACACTGAGTGGCCAACTACCTGATTATGGCTGATATGTGCATGTGAAAGCTTATAGCTGGTGTTAACAGATGTCACTTATCTTAACTGTATGCAGACTGCATAATCAGAAAGGGGTAGCAACTGAGAATGAGAGTCTGCTTTTGGAGGGTTGGTCTCCCCTTTGTTTGTGCTCTGTGTATGAGTGAGAAATTCATGACTGCTGGCTGAACCCACTCAACTCTGTGATCAAAGTCTGAGAGGTTGGCGAGGGAGGCATTATGGTACAGTACAAACACCCTGTGAAACATTAACCCAAAATGTTCCTTCCTTCACTGGCCTGAGAAAACTCTAGGTTAGATTGATCACTTATAGTATTACAAGTGTTCAGTACAGTAGGACAAATATGTATGAAGTCTTTCCTATCTGTCTGCCTGCCTGCCTGGTTGATGGTTTGAGAGAGTTAATTATTTTACTTAATTACTCTCAACCCACAGGCCACCATGATTATTGGGATAATTATTTGGGAGAATGTTGTACATGTTATACTGTAAAGTAAGATGTTATACTGAAATGGTTCTGCTATGATGCTTGGTCGAATTTTTGAAGCTTTTTCAAGAAGTGAGATTTTAGCGAGTTTTCCCAACGACATGCTATACTGTGATATTTTGGTCGAATTTTTGATGTCTTTTCAAGTGATATTTGTGTGAATTTACACGACGAAATGCTATAGTATGACATTATGGAGTTTTGTTTGAAAAAGTCCAAAAATTCATAATCATAAAGTTTGATAAAATGCATTCAAATGCCATTAAATGGCTTTTATTCAACATTCGTAATAATATTAACATGATGATGATAAAGGAAAACCTCATTTTCTCATGGGTCAAAAATCGCTAAAAGACGTAAGGGGTTGGTATGTCGAAAATGCCCAAAAATGGCTAAACACGAAAAAGGGAAATAATACACCCAATTGGCGGAAAATAGCCTGAAATCACCCCCCAGAATAATATTTTCTGGATTAGACGCCAGAAAACCTAATTTTCTCATAGGTCAAACATCCCACAAACACATAAGGGGTTAGTATGTCGAAAATGCCCAAAAATGGCCAAACACAAAAAAGGGAAATAACACGCCCAATTGGCAGAAGATAGCCTGAAATCACCCCCCAGAATAATATTTTCTGGATTAGACACCAGAAAACCTCATTTTCTCAAAGGTCAAAAATCACACGTAATGGGTTAGTATGTCGAAAATGCCCAAAAATGGACATCGTATAAAAGTGGAAAAAAACGCGCTAGATTGGCAGAAGGTAGCGTGAAATCATCCCCCAGGGTGATATTTTCTCCATTAGACGCCAGAAAACCTCATTTGGGCATGGGTCAAAAATCGGACCAAAACGTAAGGGGTTAGTATGTCGAAAATGGCCCAAATGGACATCGTTTAAAACTGGAAAAAACGCACTAGATTGGCAGAAGATAGCGTGCAATCATCCCCCAG